>JAGYYJ010001280.1:0-109520 GCA_019671005.1 Hibiscus mutabilis | reverse complement strand
AAAAAGGTGAAGATTCACCTTAAAAAAATGAGATGTGACCATAGATGACATGGTGAGTTGGGCCCCTCTAATAATTTTTCGTTCAAAACGCACAGCACAGGTGACATTCTTTTTTTCTTTCCTTCAAATATTTAAAATACTTAGTCAAATCTAAGTAATGGTTTCAGATACAACAGATAATATGTTCTCTCAATAATTTAAGTTCGAGTATTATTATTTACAAATTATTGTATAATCACACTAAAAATGCAAAAGAAATAATGAATAGTCCAACAAATAACGAGTGTTAACTTTAGTTGTAATTACTGAAAAGTTAAAACATTGTGTTACTTTTGATATATTTCATAATTGATAAATTCGAATATTTTTTTAAAAAAAGATACGAGAATTATTTAACAAGGTATAAGACAAACTACATAAAACGCACTAGCATAAGCCATTAAGTACTTTTAAGGGTTGAGAATGAAAATTGCTTCATAAATAGCTAGCCTAGAAATTCAGTTTGTGCACAAATGAAAAGCTATACAAAGTTATTTATTTCAAAAGGCTGTGTAAATTAGGCCAAGGCAATTTCTATGACTGCTCAAAGATAGCAAACTTATAATTAACATCATTAGTAACTCATTCCATGAAACACCATTGACGGTGAAAATAATGGAGAAATATATTTGACAGTTAAAAATGAAGGCTTCAAATTTCAAATCCAAATATAAAAATACAGATTAAAAGAGAACCATTCATCCGAAATTAAGAAAATATTGAGTTTAATTGTAACAATCAAGTTGTATTTGCAAGACTAATAATCTCAAAGATTTTCTATTAACAAAAACATAAAGCAAAACTAAAAAAAAAGAGTAAAATTTTGATACACAGGTTGTGCAAAATTAATTTTATACAATCATGTGTATTTACATTATAAAAACTCAAATCCTAAATTCCTAACCTTAACCCTACAAAACTAACCCTAAACCTTAAACCCTCCACACTAAATTCTAAACACTAACTTTAAATTATAAATCCTACAACCTAAATCCCTAAACTTTAAACCTTAAACTAAAACCCTGACCTATAAAACTAAAAGACACGTGTAAATTAAAGTTTACACAGCCTGTGTATCAAAGTTTTTTCCAAAATTTTAACCCTAAAACATAAGCAAAAGAGTTGCAAACCTCAACCTCGACAGCTCTCTGATTCATATGGGCGTGAGAAGAAAACTATTTGATTTTCATGGGTATGAGAACTAAACAATTACAGTGAAAAATGAAAAGGAAAAAAATCATTAAAGGGAAGTGAAAAAATGTTTCTATAGATATGAGAAGCGAACAATAGCAGTGAAAGAGAAATAAATTTTGATTTTCAGATTGGGAACAAGATTAAAGATAGAACCAATGAACCTGCTTGTGGAATCTTCCATGGCTTTGATATCAGATGAAAATGAAAAAAAAAATTACTTAGGCTTTTACTTGACAATACTAAGCAATCAAAAAACTCAAACGATTGAGAAAGAATTCGCTGTAAGGAAAAGAAAAAGAAAAAATAATTTATTTTCACTAACGTTTAAATTTGACGTTAATGTTATTATTTTAGTCGTGTTTTTTATTGAGACACATGTTACACAGATAAATAAGTTTGTATAGTGTCTAGACTCTACGACTTATGTATTAAAATTAAACTCTCTCTGTATATATGTGAGTGCGAAAGTGAGGAAAAAAATAAATATTTTAAATTAATAATGTTAATATGCGTGAGAATTTTCAATCAGCTATTCCTTGCTTTGAAAGTAATGTTTTTATTCTATTCACATGGCTATAGCAAGCGAAGAATTTTAAAAAATATCATTATACGAGTCAATATAAATAGAATAAAAAAGTTTTCTAAAATCTAATAAGTGGTCATAGTGAAAAGCGGATGATATTCATCTTAACATATTCGGGCTCAACTGTTTTGTTCGTAAGGTGTGCATATATTATCAAAAAATTAATAATATGTATAAATAAATACATATTGTAATCACATTTAAACTATTAAAAAATAAAAAATTATCTAACATAACTCATATAAATAATTTTCAGTTTAAAATTATAATAACTAAAATAATATAATTACATATTTTAAAAAACGCAGCATTAAAAACTTAATATCTTTCTCAATTAAGATGAGCTCTCTTTTTTTATAAAATAAAAATATTATAAAAATTATTACGCCATTTTCTCTTTTAATTTTCTAATTTATTTTATGAATAGACTAGAAGATACTGATAGCAAAGAATAATGTTGAGATGATTTGGTTTCTATCTGATTCCATTTTTAGTATATTTTTCATATTTTTTAGTAATTGCTTATAGAGTTGGTAATTTTACATGCTATGTAGAACCTGCTTAAAACATATAAATACTATACGTATAAAATGATGTGCAAATATATATTATATAAATATTAATATAAAAATATTTTAATTTTATTATAGAGTTTTCCAATAAATTAACAGATCTTCAAGTTGGTCCGAACGCAACTATCGGTCAAAGAAAACAAAGAAATTTCGAAGGACGATACATGTATAAAAACAACATGTTTATACATACGTGTTGGATTGTTGATATTCACATATTTCAAATATTTTAGAAATAATAATTGTAATATTTTAATATAAAATTAATCAATTACTTAATATCAATATTCAATAAAAATAATAAAATGATCACAAGTACAGAGAACAGAACGTTTGATTGGTGGACGGCTGTTTTTTACCTAAATATCACTCTAAAAATAATTTTATAAAAAAATAATATTTATTTTTATTAATCACCATAAAACTATTAAAATATTAATGAAATGATATCAATAGGACTAAAATAAACAAGTAATACAAATTTTATCTATAAAAAAAAACTCATGTTACAAGATTATATTTAAATGTAACTTTTAAAAAGAGTGAATAACATGATTTGTCTTTATCTTACATTACATTAAAAAAATATATTTTGATAAAATCTCGTAATTAATTGAATAGCAAAAGATAATCATATTATTTAATTTTGTATTGATTTAATAAAATATATTATTTAATAATTAATTGAAAGTTATTTTTCGATATATCATTATTTTAAGATGGTATTTGGATTTAAAAAAAAAGCCTCAGTGGACACTTTTAGGCTTAAGAAAAGAAAAAGAAATAGAAAAAATGGAAAACATGTGGCACATTATTTGACGCGAGGCAATATATGGAGGGAGGAATCGGGGCCGGGGGCAGACGATTTAGCATTATTTCCTATAAAGTAGTAGGCTTTAAATTTCATTCTACTTTCTCGAATCCTTTTCTTGCTTTCACATCCACTTTTATATCCACACCAATGTTAAGAAGCCAACTTCTCCCTTTCTGAGTTTGATTTTGACCCGTCGCCAACCACCGCCAATGGCTGCCCCACCGCACCCCCACCTCCTCCAACACGTAGAATCTTCTTAAAAAGCCTCTCCTTTCTCTCTTGTTGCTTCCCCGAAAACCCTAAGAAGAAGAAGAAGAAGAAGAAACCCTTTTCTTCTTTGTTTGTCTCGTGTCCATAATTCGCCTTTTCGAGTGCTAAGATTACTCCTTTGTTTCTTCTGCAACTTTTTTCCATAGATTCCGGTAAAAAGTAGTGATAGTAGTATGCAATCTTCAAGCGGCGGCGGTGGTGACAACGTGTTCGGCTCACTCCTTGACTCAGTCCCACTCCCACCGACTTTGTTTGAACCTTCATCGAGCCAGTCCATCATGGGTACTCAAGGGCTGAACCGAGTTCCATTCCCAAACTCATCATTGCAACCAAAACCGAACCCCAAGAAGCGAACAAGAGCATCAAGGAAAGCACCCACTACGGTTCTCACCACTGACCCCACGAATTTCAAAGCCATGGTGCAAGAATTCACCGGAATCCCCGCACAACCATTTTCGAGCCCGTCGTCGTTTTCTCAAAGGCTCGATCTTTTCCGGTCTGGTTCATTGGGTATCCGGTCCAGTCACTTGGGTCCTTCCCGTTCCTTAGCTACAAGAGTTCAGCCACCTGCAACTCCATTGTTGAATAACATTCCTTTAGTCGGAGCTTCTAATATGTTAAACTTGCAAACCCAGATGGTTCGGCCTGATCTGTCCCGGGGAAGTTCGGTTCCAGCTTCAACAATGGCTTCCCTCGATGACTTGGGCTTCAGCGATGGTGGCAGTGGATTGAACGCTGGGAATCAAGCTCATTTGAGGCCGTTTGATGGGATTTATGGTAATGATGATCATAGTAATACTCAAAGACTTAACGGTATGATTTCAAGTTGGATTACTCAATTTTCTCATCAGATTTCCACCATGGAAAGGGTTTTGAAAACGTTCCATCAAGAGCTGAAGGTAGAGTTGACTCATTGAGTATTTCTCCTGCAGAGTAGAACAATTACTTACTTTTACAAAACTTATATCCGCAGAATAACCAGAAATGTTCTTGTGAATAAGACTTTGCTAGCTGCTGTGATCATATTCGGTCTGTTCTTTATTTCTTTTTTTCTTCAATTTAGAAAATAAGTAAAAATAATAATTAAATTACGTTGAATTACAATCATTATACTTGGATATATAGTCGCTGATGTTAATAAGGGTTCTGTTCTATTCCTTAAATTCCCATGTTCTTGCTCTACCTTCTGTTGTTCCCTGGCATTCTCACTGGCTTTCAATTTAATTGTAATATTTCACTCAACTTGTAATAATTACAAAATATAGTAATTCATGTAACAAATATCATGCCATTTTTTATAAATAATATTCATGACATTTAAATTGATATTTGATTCTAGTAGACATAACGTCAAAATATACTCTTAATATTTAACAGAATAGTTATTTTGACCGATATTTTTTAAACAATTTAACCCTTAACTTTTTATTTTGGGTCATAATAATTTTTCTGTAGATGAAAATTATTAAAAAACTGATGGTAAACAATTTAAAATAACTTGACAGAATGATAAGTTAACATAAAAATTATTTTATATTTTGTATAATTTATAAAATTATTTTTAACTAATGTAATGCTTTTTTAAGTTAACTCATTTGTCTGTATAATATTGTCATATTAACGTGTATTGCTATATAAGTTTATTTCGTTATCTCAAGTTATTTATTGTCAGTTGACTGACAATTTTTATTTGCAGAGGGATTATTTTAACTTAAAATAAATTGTTGAGAGTTGAATTGCTCAAAAAAAGTATAAATGTCAAAGTAACTATTCAATCAAACGACATTTTTTGATTTTATGTCATTTTATTATTTTAATCTTCTTTTTTCAATTAAAAGCATAAAATTTTTTCGTTGTTACTTTCTATGCTCTAACATAAAAAAATAAATATTAAGCTTTATTTTTAAATTTTAAACTTTAAAAAATACACATTACTCTAAATTCTCTATAATTTTAAATCTTAATTTTAAATCTTAATCCTAAACTCTATACTGAATTTTTTATGTAGAGTATAAATAAAATTACCGAAAAGAGATAGAAAATATATATTTTAATTAAAGAGTCTCATTTTCTTAAGAAAGCTATCTTCTCTGGTACAATTTTATGAAGCTGCTGTTATTATAAAACCAGAAAAATTAAAGTACGAGAACATCATCCCTTTACAACACTACCACCCAACTGATATTTGTTGGTCTAAGTATTCATAGTTTCTGTTGTAACAGGATCCACGAAGGTGGCAAGTTACAGAGCATACGCCAAGAATACTCACGGGAGATCTATTCATTCATCTTCTTCAAGATTAGAGAAGAAGAGAGAGAGAGAGAAATTTAGAAAGCCATAGGATAGAAAACACTCATCTATTTCTTAGTAAGCTTAAGGATGCCTTACATAGATTTCCCTTCCCCTTTTATAGAGTTAAGGAGTAGGAAACTGACAAACTTACAATAGTAAGAAGATAAGAATTCTAAGTTCGGGTGCTCATTGGGCCCCATCGACAACTCAGAGATTCTTTTCCTTCTTTTACAAAAGAGATAGTACAAACTACTTTAATTATTTTACAAAAGCATCCTATTTCTTAATTCTGCATTAAGGAGGAAGACTTCCAGAGAGATTTGGGAATATCTTCTGCTGAATCTTTTGCTTCGTTCAAAATCTTGACTGGTATGGTCTTCTTTCCTTTTCATTGCATCAAAATATTTATCATATAATAGTAAGAGCCTCTTTCTTATCTTGATTTCTTCATTGAGCTCTTTGCATCTTTTCCTCCATTCGACTGGACATCCCATTCTGGCTTGTTTATTGCAAACAATTATTACAATACTTATAGCTGAAAACGAATCTTTAAAGTAGATCTTCATAATCTGTAGATTCGTCATCAGTGACGTTGAGCTCAATAATTCGTTATTCTTTATGTCTTTTCCTTCTCCAGATTTCTAGCTGTAAAGCTTCAAACTTTTCTTCTGGGTCCATCTTGTCGACTTGCATTCTTTTGAGTGATCTGACTGTTTTGTCATATTCCTCTTTAGCTGTGATTGATGACTCAGCTATCTTACTGGCACTGCTAATTTCCCAAGAATATGATTGTGACCATTCTGAAGGATTGGGAATCTTATCTTTGTAGGCCTGCAATGCTTCCATTATTGCTTTGTGATAAGGTGTTAACAGAGCTGGATCTGAGGGCCAGGCGTCCCATGGTGCATCTGTATCTGGTGATGGCCAGATTTCTCTTGGGACTTGGCTGTTTATTTGACAAAGATATCTTTGAATTTCTCTGTAGACAGATCTTAGCCTCGACATCTTCGGAAGTATCCTGTGTATCAAGCGGAGGGAAATGTTCCCATTTGCTTAGAGTTTCCGCCTTTGGACAAAGTACTGTGGCTTATAGAGGATTATGACAATATGGCTTCCTGACTTATCTTTTGATTCTTTACTGATCATTTCTTTCCATTGATGAAGTGGATAAAACCATTGGAGGATAGTGATAAAATTCTGCAGATGTGGCTCTATGGTTTTATTTAAAGCTTGATCAATAAAGTTCATCAAATCTTCTAGTATGAACTGGATAGCTATGTGGTAGCAATGTGTAAAGTACCATAATAACCATTTTAGTTCATCGTATTTCAAAGAATTCAAAGAAGATAGGATGAATAAAAGGATAGTCCGGATGGAGGCCAAAAGTTTTTAGCATTAATCCTCCAAATTCTTGGAATAGATTAAGCTGATATTCAAAAATCATGGCTCTTGCTTTTGGGTGAAACTGGTTTTCAAGAACAAGCCTATAAACTTAAGGGGAATGCAGGTTTAGGTTTGGTGGTATGTCAAAAGCTGTCTCATGTACGGATTTTTTCTTTTTTGATGGTTTTGAGGAAGATGGGTTGAACATCATGATCTTTTGGTTATGGGCCTTGGAAATACTTGTTGGTCCAGTAAGGAAATCAAAGAATATTGGATTTACCTTTTATGTGCTTGCAAATCAAATGAGTATTTTGAGAACCACTCAGCCCACCTCAAAGCAGCTTCTGATTTGGAATGATCTTCTGTTTGAATTTTAGCATTTGTGGAAATGATGACATGTCCATCTCAACTAGGAAATGATATCCTATTAGATGGAATTCAAACTTGCTGATTCCTTTTTTTACCGCCAGAATTTCTTTGAAGGTGGAGTGGTAATGGATTTCTGCTTCTGAGAATCTTCCACTCTTATAACTGCAAATGTTCCTTTTTCCATCTTTTTCTTCAAAGAGAATGGCTCCCCAATATTTGTCACTTGCATCTGTTTGGAGAATTCTTTTTTCGTCTGAAGGGATCTCGAATGGTGGTAACTGTTGTAATTTCTCTTTCAGAACTTTTACCGCCATTGTTTGTGCCTTTGACCATGAGGTGGATCCTTCTTAAGCATCTTTCGAAGAGGATTAGTATACTTAGAGATTTTAGGAATAAAATCTCTTAAGTAATTTACAATTCCTAAGAACTGTAGAATCTGTTTTTTCGAAAGATCTTCTTCTGGGAATTTTAGTAGTTCCTGAGCTATATGAGGCCCTGGTTGATACTGTCCTTGTTTAATATTCATCCCAAGAAATTCAATTTCCTCATGTGCTATCTTCATCTTTCTTTCTGATAACATAATTCCATAGCGAAGAACAAGCTGCTCGAATTCTTTGAGCAAGGCTGTATGAGCTTCTTCATTTGGACTGTATAACAGAATATCATCAATGTAGATTAGAGCCTTGTCCATGATAGGCTGGAAAATTCTCGTCATTGCCTTTTGGAATATGGAGGGAGCTGTTTTGAGCCCAAAAGGCATCACCTTCCACTGATAGTGATGGTTCGGAATACAAAAGGCTGTTTTGGGCCTATCTGCTGGATCAATTCCCAATTGCCAAAAGCCTGCCTTGAGGTCAAACTTAGAAAACATTTGGGCCTTGGCTAGACTTGAGAATAAAACATTTCTATTGGGCAGAGGAAACTTATCATCTTGAAGGAAGTGATTTAAAGGCTGGTAGTTAATCACTAACCTCAGTTTTCCTCTATTTTGTTCGGCCCTTTTGTTGACATAAAAGGCCTCACATGCCCATTGAGAATCAGATGATTCTATTAGATCTTGTTGCAGCAGTTCTTTGCATTCCTCCTCTGCTAATCTTTGGTGATCTGGATTCATTCCAGAATGACTTGCTTTTGTGGGATTAATGTCTTCATTTCTTTTGAATAGAAGTTTGACAAAGAACTTATCATTCTTCCATAATGGATGATGACATTTCGAAAGGAACTCATCATGAGAATCTGAACAAGCTTTGTCTTTTAACTCTTTGATTATCATAGAGACTGCTGCCGTTGGAGTTGTCAAAAAAAGCCTTGGTATTTCTACAAAGGTTTTATACATTCCTTTGTATCTAATACTTGTAGGTAGGATTCTCAAATGTTCCATCTTGGTGTAGAGATCAAATCCCATAACTAAATCTTTCCCTGGTAGAGATGATCCAAGGACTGTAGTCTTTATCGAGCATCCTGGGAAGAATTGAATAGTAATAGGTTTACTAATCAATGTGGTTTTGAATGCTTGATCTGATGCCGTAGTGAAATATTTGATGTGCGGTTTCCACCAATCTTTTGGGAGAACATCTGGATTCATAATAGACATTGCCGCTCCTGTATCAATAAAGGCTATGATAGAAATTGGCTTGTCATACTTTCTCAAGTATACTGCTGCTTGGACATGAGGGATAGGTACTATAGAAGGGTTAGTACCAATTCTATGTTGAAGCATGCAGATTGTTTCAGAAGACCAGTCTGTATCATCTTCTTGTTCTTCTTCTAGAGACTGGATTGCAAATACTGATTGGTCTGAAAGATCATCTTCAATAGAGAAAACTGATTCTACGTCTTCATCTTCTGGAATAGTAATTCCTGTTTGCTCTTGGATTTGTTGAATCAGCTTTGCATCTTTCTTGTTTTTAGGACATGATTTTGCAAAGTGCCCACCTTTTCCACATACAAAACATTTTGCTGATTTTGTTCCAGGCCTTCTTTTTCTTCGAAGATACCTCCACTTTCCTCTTCTCCGTTGGGTCTTTGGAAAGTTTGGGATCTGAATTCTTTTGTTAGGTCTATGAAAGTTTCTTCTTTTGCAACGGCATGAGTTCTTTTTCTGACATTTGATTGTTAAGCCTGGGGTTTTGCAAACTTTGTCTAACTCTTTTGTGCCTGTCAGGTACTCTTTAATTGTCTTCTTCCTGTCGCAGAGTTCTTCTAATGCAATAAACGTCTCTTGTTGAATTTCTCCTACTGTGAGTTGAAGAACATGCTTTCCACTCCTCTGGAGATTTCTGTCTATTGTATTTTGCAGAAGTTCTGGAATAGAGGACAAGATAACCTGTTTAAGACCTTGTTCTGCTCCCAACGTATAGAACAGCTTAATCATAGCGTTGTAATGTCTTTCAAGATCCCTCTTTTCAAAAGAACAACATTTCCTCTTGAAAAATTCTTTTCTTTGGAGTGTCTTTACATCTTCTTGGTTTCCAAAAAAATGTGTATGGAGGACTCGAATTATAGTCGAGAAATCTTGCTGGACTAGAAATTGCATTTGATCTCCTGGAGATATAGTTCCCCACCAATCTCTTAGCACTCCTGTGAAACTTGACACAAATTCAGTCAAAATATCATAGTGACTTTCTCTGGAAAGTTTCTGGGTGTCCATCCAGGAATGAAATTCTTGGAATCGCTGAGACCATCTTGATACTGGGATATCATCAATGGTGAAGTTGTATTTTGCACCAGTATTTGGAATAGGTGGCTGATTTGTTGTCGATCCCGTTGCTTCCATTGGTTCATCCTCTTCTTTGACCTCAGGTTGATTGGTCATCATTATCTGTTCTTCTGAGTGGTCATAAGAATCTTCTGAGCTTTCATAAGGGTCTTCTGAGATTTCATTTTCAGAGGATGTTGATGATTCGGTCTCTTGGTTCTCCATCGTTGCGATTTTTAGAACTATCTTTTTATCATAATCCTTTAATAATGAAGACAAAGGATTCTGATAATTTGTTTCCTGGACCATTAATGCCTTTGAAATCTTTGGGGATGGATCATCAGCTTGAACATCTTTTCCTCTTCTATCTCTTTCCCGCTTCTTTTCAGCTTCTTGTTTTTTTATAAGCTGATAGATTTCATAGGTAGTAGGCTTCTTTTTTGCTGTGATAGTTGTTCCAAACATTGAGCTTTGGGAAGAAGCTACTTCTTGTTGAGATATTGGGAAGATTGATGGTTGTGCTTGTGGAGGAGGTCCTCGATGTATACTTTGGAAGAGGTCTTCTTCACTCATCGGCTGAGGTACTTGGCATGCTTCAAGCATTTTGATATGTTCTTTGAGCGTCTGAATCTCCTTTTGTTTCATTTCCAAGTGGTAAAAGAGTTCTACTCCAGGTGGTGTGGGTTGTTTTTCAATTTGTTGGAGTCTTTTATGGAGAAGTACCATAAGCTCATTAGCAATTTTTGTATTGCTATCCACTTTAGTTTCAACTTGGTCAATCTTCATCTCTATTTGTGTGACCTTTGTACCAATCCTTTGGAGAACCTTGTTTTGAGCAATAGCATTTTCTGTCTGCCAATTCAGAGTTGATTCTGCAGCACTAGTTTTTCCACCTATCAAAGGGGATGGAATTTTTGGAACATGCTTGTACTCTTTTTCTACGAATTCTTCTAAAGGAGGAAAATCAGTGTCGTAAGAAGGATCATTTGGTTGGAACATGAATACCCCTGATGTAGAGGTTTCAACAGGTAAAGGTTCCATTTTGCTCTGTGGATTCTTTTTGATCCATTTTTGGATTTCTTTGTAACAAGGCTGAACAGGGTTTTTTGGTGTATGATATTTTGGTGGTGAAGGTGGTTGATGAAAAGTAGTGGGTGAAGTGGATAAAGGAGTTTGGGCTATGCTTGGTGGTTTTGGACCATAATCCACTAGAAACACAAACCTTCCATTATCTTCTCCGAGGGGACCAACTGTAGGATCTCCGTTCTTCCACATTTTGTAGAGCTCAGAATGAACTGACTTCTTTTTTGTTTTCTTCTTATGAGGTTTATAGGATTCATGGCAGTTCCCTGCCAATTCCTCATAGAAGTTAAGTTATGTACACATTTCACATGAGCAATCTTCATCCCATGGACAGTGACCTGTGACTGGATCTCTGAAGAAGTAGATAGGTTTACCATCAGCAGTAAATTTTTCTATCATTTTTTTATTCAACTCCAGGATGACATAAGTCACAATAGCAGTCTGGATCTTCTGGATCATGTTCTCCAGTGGGATCTCCCTGTGGTTGCATCATCATTTGCGTTGGAAATATTGTCGGGGTCGGCTGATCTTGTAGATGACTATGATCAAATTTGATTTCAGCCGTTCCATCTCCTTTAGAGACAATTGTGCTGTTTACTGATCTAACATGCTGTCTTCCTTCATGGATCTTCTCATAGTTTGTGATCCATCTGTCTGGCAGGAGCTTTATGAGATCTTTTCTGGGAATTTATCTGGGAATATGGATACAGTGTGGTTCTTCTTTTGTATGTACTGAGAGAAATAAAGAATCTCCAGTGCCACATCCAGTAAGCTTAAATGCATGATCTTGGATCCTGTATGCAAATTGATAGTGGAGAGTAGCTATGATTGAATCTGCTACTTGTGGTGCTCCTACTATGTGGATCTGCACTTTCAAGGCTTCCATCAAGTTTGGATCTGCTAGAGCCATTGTAAAGTTTGGGAATAGTGTAACCATTACCAAACCATTGTTCATGGTGGCTTCAACCGTTGCAATACATGCATCCTCATACTTCAAGAATCTTGTATCCAATAGTGCGAGTCTCGAGACTACTGGTTTTCCTTCAATTCCATGATAATGGAGTGATAATCGTATTGCACCAAAATGGATATGAGAGTAACCAGCATCAATCCATCTTTTGGGAAAATCTGAAGGGATTTCCAGAGTGACCCACTGTTCTTGTGAAGAACCAGTGATTAGACATTTGTCAAAACGGGAGGACTGTACATATTCTTTAACACTCTTGGAAGGGGTATGTATAAGGGCTTTAATACTTTTGAGAGGTGAGAAAGAGGACTTCTGATAAGCGAGATATGGATTTACCAAAGGTAGGTCAGTAGGTTGAACCTTGCCTTCTTCATAATAGTCTATTTCATACAAGGAGGCTATTTTGTTTGTTTTGTGAGTTTTGAGAGAAGAATCATTCATAGATATAAGGGATCTAGAGGAAGAGGATTTTGTTAAGGTTTCTGTTGACATATTGAAGGATTTTCTCTTCTCTATCTTTCAAAAACAAATGAATAGATCTAGGAGTACTGGCTCTGATACCAATTTAAGGGATAGGGATGATCGGAGAGGATGATCGGATTATCGTAGAAGATATGCTATGCCATACGGGGCTCTCCATGGCCAAAGGGGCACTGCCTTTTATCTACAATAACCAGAACATCATCCCTTTACAACACTACCACCCAGAACAATAACCAGAAGATCCAGACTGCTATTGTGACTTATGTCATCCTGGAGTTGAATCAAAAATCCTCTTCCTCTAGATCCCTTATATCTATGAATGATTCTTCTCTCAAAACTCACAAAACAAACAAAATAGCCTCCTTGTATGAAATAGACTATTATGAAGAAGGCAAGGTTCAACCTACTGACCTACCTTTGGTAAATCCATATCTCGCTTATCAGAAGTCCTCTTTCTCACCTCTCAAAAGTATTAAAGCCCTTATACATACCCCTTCCAAGAGTGTTAAAGAATATGTACAATCCTCCCGTTTTGACAAATGTCTAATCACTGGTTCTTCACAAGAACAGTGGGTCACTCTGGAAATCCCTTCAGATTTTCCCAAAAGATGGATTGATGCTGGTTACTCTCATATCCATTTTGGTGCAATACGATTATCACTCCATTATCATGGAACTGAAGGAAAACCAGTAGTCTCGAGACTCGCACTATTGGATACAAGATTCTTGAAGTATGAGGATGCATGTATTGCAACGGTTGAAGCCACCATGAACAATGGTTTGGTAATGGTTACACTATTCCCAAACTTTACAATGGCTCTAGCAGATCCAAACTTGATGGAAGCCTTGAAAGAGCAGATCCACATAGTAGGAGCACCACAAGTAGCAGATTCAATCATAGCTACTCTCCACTATCAATTTGCATACAGGATCCAAGATCATGCATTTAAGCTTACTGGATGTGGCACTGGAGATTCTTTATTTCTCTCAGTACATACAAAAGAAGAACCACACTGTATCCATATTCCCAGACAAATTCCCAGAAAAGATCTCATAAAGCTCCTGCCAGACAGATGGATCACAAACTATGAGAAGATCCATGAAGGAAGACAGCCTGTTAGATCAGTAAACAACACAATTGTCTCTAAAGGAGATGGAACGGCTGAAATCAAATTTGATCATAGTCATCTACAAGATCAGCCGACCCCGACAATATTTCCAACGCAAATGATGATGCAACCACAGGGAGATCCCACTGGAGAACATGATCCAGAAGATCCAGACTGCTATTGTGACTTATGTCATCCTGGAGTTGAATCAAAAATGATAGAAAAATTTACTGCTGATGGTAAACCTATCTACTTCTTCAGAGATCCAGTCACAGGTCACTGTCCATGGGATGAAGATTGCTCATGTGAAATGTGTACAGAACTTAACTTCTATGAGGAATTGGCAGGGAACTGCCATGAATCCTATAAACCTCATAAGAAGAAAACAAAAAAGAAGTCAGTTCATTCTGAGCTCTACAAAATGTGGAAGAACGGAGATCCTACAGTTGGTCCCCTCGGAGAAGATAATGGAAGGTTTGTGTTTCTAGTGGATTATGGTCCAAAACCACCAAGCATAGCCCAAACTCCTTTATCCACTTCACCCACTACTTTTCATCAACCACCTTCACCACCAAAATATCATACACCAAAAAACCCTGTTCAGCCTTGTTACAAAGAAATCCAAAAATGGATCAAAAAGAATCCACAGAGCAAAATGGAACCTTTACCTGTTGAAACCTCTACATCAGGGGTATTCATGTTCCAACCAAATGATCCTTCTTACGACACTGATTTTCCTCCTTTAGAAGAATTCGTAGAAAAAGAGTACAAGCATGTTCCAAAAATTCCATCCCCTTTGATAGGTGGAAAAACTAGTGCTGCAGAATCAACTCTGAATTAAGCGTATGTAAAATGCTATTGCTCAAAACAAGGTTCTCCAAAGGATTGGTACAAAGGTCACACAAATAGAGATGAAGATTGACCAAGTTGAAACTAAAGTGGATAGCAATACAAAAATTGCTAATGAGCTTATGGTACTTCTCCATAAAAGACTCCAACAAATTGAAAAACAACCCACACCACCTGGAGTAGAACTCTTTTACCACTTGGAAATGAAACAAAAGGAGATTCAGACGCTCAAAGAACAGATCAAAATGCTTGAAGCAGGCCAAGTACCTCAGCCGATGAGTGAAGAAGACCTCTTCCAAAGTATACGTCGAGGACCTCCTCCACAAGCACAACCATCAATCTTCCCAATATCTCAACAAGAAGTAGCTTCTTCCCAAAGCTCAATGTTTGGAACAACTATCACAGCAAAAAAGAAGCCTACTACCTATGAAATCTATCAGCTTATAAAAAAGCAAGAAGCTGAAAAGAAGCGGGAAAGAGATAGAAGATGAAAAGATGTTCAAGCTGATGATCCATCCCCAAAGATTTCAAAGGCATTAATGGTCCAGGAAACAAATTATCAGAATCCTTTGTCTTCATTATTAAAGGATTATGGTAAAAAGATAGTTCCAAAAATCGCAACGATGGAGAACCAAGAGACCAAATCATCAACATCCTCTGAAAATGAAATCTCAGAAGACCCTTATGAAAGCTCAGAAGATTCTTATGACCACTCAGAAGAACAGATAATGATGACCAATCAACCTGAGGTCAAAGAAGAGGATGAACCAATGGAAGCAACGGGATCGACAACAAATCAGCCACATATTCCAAATACTGGTGCAAAATACAACTTCACCATTGATGATATCCCAGTATCAAGATGGTCTCAGCGATTCCAAGAATTTCATTCCTGGATGGACACCCAGAAACTTTCCAGAGAAAGTCACTATGATATTTTGACTGAATTTGTGTCAAGATTCACAGGAGTGCTAAGAGATTGGTGGGGAACTATATCTCCAGGAGATCAAATGCAATTTCTAGTCCAGCAAGATTTCTCGACTATAATTCGAGTCCTCCATACACATTTTTTGGGAAACCAAGAAGATGTAAAGACACTCCAAAGAAAAGATTTTTTCAAGAGGAAATGCTGTTCTTTTGAAAAGAGGGATCTTGAAAGACATTACAACGCTATGATTAAGCTGTTCTATACGTTGGGAGCATAACAAGGTCTTAAACAGGTTATCTTGTCCTCTATTCTAGAACTTCTGCAAAATACAATAGACAGAAATCTCCAGAGGAGTGGAAAGCATGTTCTTCAACTCACAGTAGGAGAAATTCAACAAGAGACGTTTATTGCATTAGAAGAACTCTGCGACAGGAAGAAGACAATTAAAGAGTACCTGACAGGCACAAAAGAGTTAGACAAAGTTTGCAAAACCCCAGGCTTAACAATCAAATGTCAGAAAAAGAACTCATGCCGTTGCAAAAGAAGAAACTTTCATAGACCTAACGAAAGAATTCAGATCCCAAACTTTCCAAAGACCCAACGGAGAAGAGGAAAGTGGAGGTATCTTCGAAGAAAAAGAAGGCCTGGAACAAAATCAGCAAAATGTTTTGTATGTGGAAAAGGTGGGCACTTTGCAAAATCATGTCCTAAAAACAAGAAAGGTGCAAAGCTGATTCAACAAATCCAAGAGCAAACAGGAATTACTATTCCAGAAGATGAAGACGTAGAATCAGTTTTCTCTATTGAAGATGATCTTTCAGACCAATCAGTATTTGCAATCCAGTCTCTAGAAGAAGAACAAGAAGATGATACAGACTGGTCTTCTGAAACAATCTGCATGCTTCAACATAGAATTGGTACTAACCCTTCTATAGTACCTATCCCTCATGTCCAAGCAGCAGTATACTTGGGAAAGTATGACAAGCCAATTTCTATCATAGCCTTTATTGATACAGGAGCGGCAATGTCTATTATGAATCCAGATGTTCTCCCAAAAGATTGGTGGAAACCGCACATCAAATATTTCACTACGGCATCAGATCAAGCATTCAAAACCACATTGATTAGTAAACCTATTACTATTCAATTCTTCCCAGGATGCTCGATAAAGACTACAGTCCTTGGATCATCTCTACCAGGGAAAGATTTAGTTATGGGATTTGATCTCTACACCAAGATGGAACATTTAGTTATGAGAATCCTACCTACAGGTATTAGATACAAAGGAATGTATAAAACCTTTGTAGAAATACCAAGGCTTTTCTTGACAACTCCAACGGCAGCAGTCTCTATGATAATCAAAGAGTTAAAAGACAAAGCTTGTTCAGATTCTCATGATGAGTTCCTTTCGAAATGTCATCATCCATTATGGAAGAATGATAAGTTCTTTGTCAAACTTCCATTCAAAAGAAATGAAGACATTAATCCCACAAAAGCAAGTCATTCTGGAATGAATCCAGATCACCAAAGATTAGCAGAGGAGGAATGCAAAGAACTGCTGCAACAAGATCTAATAGAATCATCTGATTCTCAATGGGCATGTGAGGCCTTTTATGTCAACAAAAGGGCCGAACAAAATAGAGGAAAACTGAGGTTAGTGATTAACTACCAGCCTTTAAATCACTTCCTTCAAGATGATAAGTTTCCTCTGCCCAATAGAAATGTTTTATTCTCAAGTCTAGCCAAGGCCCAAATGTTTTCTAAGTTTGATCTCAAGGCAGGCTTTTGGCAATTGGGAATTGATCCAGCAGATAGGCCCAAAATAGCCTTTTGTATTCCGAACCATCACTATCAGTGGAAGGTGATGCCTTTTGGGCTCAAAACAGCTCCCTCCATATTCCAAAAGGCAATGACGAGAATTTTCCAGCCTATCATGGACAAGGCTCTAATCTACATTGATGATATTCTGTTATACAGTCCAAATGAAGAAGCTCATACAGCCTTGCTCAAAGAATTCCAGCAGGTTGTTCTTCGCTATGGAATTATGTTATCAGAAAGAAAGATGAAGATAGCACAGGAGGAAATTGAATTTCTTGGGATGAATATTAAACAAGGACAGTATCAACCAGGGCCTCATATAGCTCAGGAACTACTAAAATTCCCAGAAGAAGATCTTTCGAAAAAATAGATTCTACAGTTCTTAGGAATTGTAAATTACTTAAGAGATTTTATTCCTAAAATCTCTAAGTATACTAATCCTCTTCGAAAGATGCTTAAGAAGGATCCACCTCCATGGTCAAAGGCACAAACAATGGCGGTAAAAGTTCTGAAAGAGAAATTACAACACTTACCACCATTACAGATTCCTTCAGACGGAAAAAGAATTCTCCAAACAGATGCAAGTGACAAATATTGGGGAGCCATTCTCTTTGAAGAAAAAGATGGAAAAAAGAACATTTGCAGTTATAAGAGTGGAAGATTCTCAGAAGCAGAAATCCATTACCACTCCACCTTCAAAGAAATTCTGGCGGTAAAAAAAGGAATCAGCAAGTTTGAATTCCATCTAATAGGATATCATTTCCTAGTTGAGATGGACATGTCATCATTTCCACAAATACTGAAATTCAAACAGAAGATCATTCCAAATCCGCAACTGCTGAGGTGGGCTGAGTGGTTCTCAAAATACTCATTTGACTGCAAGCACATAAAAGGTAAATCCAATATTCTTGCAGATTTCCTTACCAGACCAACAAGTATTTCCAAGGCCCATAACCAAAAGATCATGATGTTCAACCCATCTTCCTCAAAACCATCAAAAAAGAAAAAATCCGTACATGAGACAGCTTTTGACATACCACCAAACCTAAACCCAGAATTCCCCCCAGAAGTTTATAGGCTTGTTCTTGAAAACCAGTTTCACCCAAAAGCAAGAGCCATGATTTTTGAATATCAGCTTAATCTATTCCAAGAATTTGGAGGATTAATGCTAAAACCTTTTGGCCTCCATCCAGACTATCCTTTTATTCATCCTATCTTCTTTGAATTCACTGAAATACCTGATGAACTAAAATGGTTATTATGGTACTTTACACATTGCTACCACATAGCTATCCAGTTCATACTAGAAGATTTGATGAACTTTATTGATCAAGCTTTAAATAAAACCATAGAGCCACATCTGCAGAATTTTATCACTATCCTCCAATGGTTTTATCCACTTCATCAATGGAAAGAAGTGATCAGTAAAGAATCAAAAGATAAGTCGAAAGCCATATTGTCATAATCCTCTATAAGCCACGATGACTTTGTCCAAAGTCGGAAACTCTAAGCAAATGGGAACATTTCCCTCCGCTTGGATACACAGGATACTTCCAGAAGATGTCAGGAGGCTAAGATCACAATACAGAGAAATTCAAAGATATCTTTGTCAAATAAACAGCCAAGTCCCAAGAGAAATCTGGCCATCACCAGATACAGATGCACCATGGGACGCCTGCCCTCGATCCAAATCTGTTAACACCTTATCACAAAGCAATAATGGAAGCATTGCAGGCCTACAAAGATAAGATTCCCAATCCTTCAGAATGGTCACAATCATATTCTTGGGAAATTAGCAGTGCCAGTAAGATAGCTGAGTCATCAATCACAGCTAAAGAGGAATATGACAAAACAGTCAGATCACTCAAAAGAATGCAAGTCGACAAGATGGACCCAGAAGAAAAGTTTGAAGCTTTACAGCTAGAAATCTGGAGAAGGAAAAGACAAAAAGAAGAACGAATTATTGAGCTCAACGTCACTGATGACGAATCTACAGATTATGAAGATCTACTTTAAAGATTCGTTTTCAGCTATAAGTATTGTAATAATTGTTTGCAATAAACAAGCCAGAATGGGATGTCCAGTCGAATGGAGGAAAAGATGCAAAGAGCTCAATGAAGAAATCAAGATAAGAAAGAGGCTCTTACTATTATATGATAAATATTTTGATGCAATGAAAAGGAAAGAAGACCATACCAGTCAAGATTTTGAACGAAGCAAAAGATTCAGCAGAAGATATTCCCAAATCTCTCTGGAAGTCTTCCTCCTTAATGCAGAATTAAGAAATAGGATGCTTTTGTAAAATAATTAAAGTAGTTTGTACTATCTCTTTTGTAAAAGAAGGAAAAGAATCTCTGAGTTGTCGATGGGGCCCAATGAGCACCCGAACTTAGAATTCTTATCTTCTTACTATTGTAAGTTTGTCAGTTTAGTTTAAAAGTAAATAATTTTTTTGTTAAGTAGAGAGGATTTACAAGATAAGATAACATAGTATATTTGATTAATCGATCAATTAATGTATTTTAAAAGTAAATCATTATTAATTTTATATATTTGGTCAATTGGATCCTTCATATTGGAATATACCCAATTCTCTTAAATTATAATTACTATTAGAAATAATATATTCATGTACCTATAATTAAAGTAATTAATATAATACACGAATAAAATGACAACCAATAAATCCACATAATTACAAATAAAAATGAATTAATAACTAAAATAAAACTTAAACCAAACTAAATTTAATTATAATTTTACATGTGATATTTAACTAAATATTTAATTGCTAAAAATCCCGACTTTTACCACCTTTGCTAAACAACATTAGCGAAAAATATACATGCTTAAATCTAAGGGTGCTTATTGAGTTAAGCAGATCGCAAACAGTTCGAGATTGACTAGGTCAAAACTCAATTAACATTTTATTAAAGTTGACTCGATTCACTAGCAGCTCGTTATATTTTTTAATAAATTTTAATAATTTTTAGTGTTACCTTAAGAAATTATGAAAAGAAATTTAAATGCTAGTTGAAAAATTTAAAAAAATTCAGTGACTTGCTAGGTAATTTATCAAAAAAATATTTGATTTCAAAATTTTAAAACGGTTTGTATTTCTCAAAAATTAATTAGTATTAATAAGAAATCAAATTATATTAATTAGTACTGCCTTCTTTTATTAAAGCATTTTTATGATATTATTTTATGTATAAAAGCATAAAAGGGAAAAAACTTTAGTTCTCACATAAAAAAATATGACTGAAAGTCAAAACACTAAAATCCTTAAGGCATACACAATCTTTTTGTTCATCGAATATTGTTGAAAAATTAAAAAAGAGTCTCACACTCGAATATTGACTTCATCTCTAATTCAGTCATGACATGTTATTTTATTTATCTCCTTAGTCCTACGATTTTTTTCTTCTGAATTTGTATGTTTATATTAAGTTATAATAGTCTCACTAGATTTTACCTATATTTTAAAAAAATAAAATAAAAATTTTTGCGAGCTTAACAAACATCGAGTTGAGTTGAACAACGAAATTTTTTAACGAGTACAAATCGAACAAAATTTTAGTGAACTTAACAAGCAACAAATTAAATTAAACAATAATTTTTTTAACAAGTATAAATTAAACATTACTTAACTTGTAATTGACTCGTTCGATAAGCACCCACCATAAATCAATGTGCATGGGTACCCATATAAACAAGTGATGTTTTCTGGGGCTGTTTTTGTCATATTCTCTGTTTTGGAATCATCGTGGTCCATGTCGGTGTATAATCTGGTGTGTTAGCAATCATGATTGTTTTCTTATCTCTACCCACCCCCTCCATCCGTATATTCTCACTCACACCCGTCAGTTCTACAAGATTTGTTTTAGGTCCGACGTTTTGTCAAATGAGATAGAATAGTATATCATTAAATAATATTAAAAATCTAAATATTGATATTATAAAGTCATGACTGAATTATGAGGGCAACAAAATATTTAATATTAAAATAATCGTGAGCTTAAAAAGTAATTAAATTATAAAATTAGAAGATATAGAATTTAATTTCACTAATTTTAAAATTAAAAGGTATTAAAAACAATTGGACCTAAAAATTTTGAGTCAAACACTTAATTTAATTAATTTTAAAATTAATAAAGTTCTAAAAATAAATTATACCATATAATTTTGAGAGAGACAATCACATAATTAAAATAATTTCAAAAGTATCAATGATCTAAAATATAGTTTAACCATTAAAGTTGGGACAATTGTCCCTCCTACCCTCAAAGTAGTTTCGTCCCTATATGAAGAAAGTAAATTAAATTAGTAGAATAGGTTATAAATATTTACGGTACTTAATCTAAATTAATTCGCTAATAATTAAATATCAATGCTTAAAAAATTAGATGCAATTGGCAAAAAGACGTAATTTCAATACACGCTTCTTCCTTTTTTGTTTAATAGTCTATTAAAATTACAAATTTACACCTAAAAAATTTTATTTATTCATTTTTATATACATGCTATATTGTACATATATCTTGAAATTAAGTTCATAATAATCATCGCTGAGCAAAATAAAAATAAAAATAAATTTTATTTTTAAAATAAAATAAATTTTACAAAAATTTTTAACACGTGCTACAATAAAACGGAGGTTTATAAAATAATTCTATTTAGAATAAAAATAAAAATATTAATAATATAATTATAATTTATAATTTTTTACTTTAAAACTTAACTATTAAATTAATAATTTTTTAACCCATTTTCTCATGGATTTCAAAAGAAAGCCTTCCCCTTGAAGAAGAAGAAGATTATGTAAAGGTATGGTGGACCAAAGAGTGTTAGAAGAGGCAATTGCATCCCTTAGAAAACTTTTAGCTTTTTGTATAGTTTATGTATTTTTTTTATCGATGGTCGAAGTTTTTACTTCTTAATTTTTTGTAATTTCGTACTTCTAAATTTTTAATATAACTCTTAATAACTAATACTTATAATATAAAATTACGTGTTCGTCCATGTGTAAAGGTGCTGAAGGATTTTTCCCACTTTGATTGTTTTAAAATAAATAATCTTTGGTTAGATTTTTGCGGCGGATCTAGAAATTTTTTTAAAAGCGAGCACACATATATTACGTATTAATAACAAAATTTTTTGTATGTTAATGGTTACAAATAAATTTTAGGATAGACACACTCAATAAAAATAGATAATCAATAAAAAATCAAATTTACAAGGTAAACACACTTAATAAAATAGATAACCAGTAAAAAAAATTAATTTTTTAGAATAAACACGTATCTACCTTCTACACAACCTACATCCGCTACTGTTTGACGCAAAGGTTCATTGTCAGAAAAGGATAAAACCATACGGTCTTTCCACCTCCAAAACGAACTATACCTCGTAGTGGGATGCAGGCAAATCTTTACATCAACAATGGTGTTGTCAACAAATCATTAGCAAAGACTTTGAAACAACAACGACGTGAATTGAGAAAACTATTCCATGTATATTAATGCCAATGCAATTGTTCAATTTGTAGAATGATTAGACACCAATGTTTTAGATTCGTGACCATTTGAAATATTGTTATTTACAAAGAGATCCTTTAATATAAATGACAGATGAACAGATTTTACTCCCTAGTTACATCCACACCGAACATTGTTAGCAAGCTTCAACTTTTTAGGATCTTCGGAGATTATGTTTTGCATAGAAACCAAGTTATGGTCAATTTTCAAAAATAACCAATTCACAGTCTCTTCTGGATGAATAAGATTATTGAAATTCTCATCTTACCTCTTTTTCTGGACCTGGAAAGCCACCAAATATGAAATTTTGACGCCATCCTCTCTCGTAGAGAAAGGATATCACGGGAGTCCTGGTTATGAAAACACTCCGAACAGGCAACAGACAAGTAAGATAAGTGCAAAACAAACGTAAGACACAACATCAAGCTCATGTACTAATCAATTGCAGGCATAAGCAGTAACAACATCGAGAATGGTTCATGATGTAGTGGTGAAACAACAGATTTAGAAGTTCACTGTGAAACCAGAAAAAACCCTTTCATTGACAAAAGATATTGTTAGAGCCAGTGTAATTAAAGGTCACTTATTTATACTTGCTAGAACATGAGGAAGCAGAAAATACATGTGCCACAACAAAGACTACATGTAAAGGACAGTATTGTCATTGTTAAGCATCCAACCTTTTTAACCAATCGAAAATAGGTGGAAAGAACAACTTAAATTAAAAGACCACAAGTAAATCTAGATTTCAACTGATCTGAAAAAAATTCTACTTTAACAGGCCCCATCATGTGCAGACAATAAGAACTCAATACTTGACAAACTCGAAGTAATAGGGAAGAGAACCTAAACTGTACTACCATCTTAGATTTCCAATACAAACCAAATTGACAATTGGTGGGTGGTGAGGCTTAATTTGAATATAAAGATAGTCTACTACTTAAAGAACTCGAATCGGTATTAGACACGAGAACATGCAGTAACCAATAACAACAAAACTGAGCTAAAGTCCAACCCAAAACCAATTCCACTTGAATATAAAGATCACATGTAAATCAAAATTTAACTGTGAATGAAAACGCCACTTCAACCTGAAGAGTTCAGTGGCTAGAGGCTTGGATTCATCATATTGCTTAGACCCACTTGAGGCAACGAGGTCAAGATGCGTTTGGTTACCAAAATAAGACTTTTTGCAAGTGTTACACTGCAAATTAGACCCTACTGTTTCTCCCCTGTTACATTCCAAATCCAAGACAAATTCAAACCCAAAGTTGAAATTCAAGAACAACAATAATAATAAAACAACAGCAACTCACACGTATAAAGGGGAATCACTGGTCCTCGTTAATGGATCATAACAATGGGACAAGCTAAGCCACAGTCGCCGCCACTATCCTCTTTCCCCGCCGCGACCGGTGCCTGCAAAAGAGTCAGTAACAATGCTAATAAAGAGCAACAATACAAAATAACTTTGGCTTCAACACTAACCCGTTTTTCTGGGTATTGATATTGCATACCGTAGGCTTGGTTTCGATAAAGGTAGTAGAAAAATCGCGAATTTTCGCGGGTGAAATTTTTCTGGAAGCTGCAGTTGTGAAGAGTCTGACTCTGAACATGCATTGAGCTGAGTTTTTATTGAGTTGGCCCGGAAAAAACGCGGGTCTGAAATTACCGGAAATAACTGAATTCATGTTGTCGTTTCAATCTCTTCGTAATAATTGAAGAGTCCTTTCTGTTATCTGGGAAGAAAATGGGTAGCTTTTAAGGAGAAAAGATAACGGAGTGGCCCAGAAGGCGACGTGGAATCAGAGGCGACGGTAACAGGAGCTAGGGGAGCCTTGGTAACTCAATGGTTGAGGAAATTTGAATTATACTCCATTTTAAAAAATAATAATAATTAAATTTTCTCAAATTTATTAAAAAAACTATGAAGTCTTAAAACTTAAAAAAAAAAATTAGATTTTTAATTTTTCAAAATAAATATGGGAATTTTGCCAGATGATGTTATCGGGAATTTTGTATCTCATAAAGTTTGGTGATTGTCTTTTATTGTCCTTTATTTCGTGAATAATAAGTTAAAAGTCGCATAAAAAGATATGACGATTTTAAATAAATTTGTGAAGGAAAATTGCTTGAAAATTTCGACGACTTTGGATAAAATATTTCCCAAGTATTTCTTTTGCTTCTATTGAAACATTTATAAATTTTAAAATAAAGAAACACATGCCCTACTTCATAAAATATAAAAGGCATCAAGTCAAAAGTAGCCCTCAACGTTTGACCTTTTGGTCATTTTAGCCTATATTTTTTGTCCGAACAATCACGTAACGTTTTATTTTTGTTCAAATTTCACCCTCGTTTGAGGAAAATCATTAATCAACTAACGGTCAACTCCCGAGGATGACGTAACATGTCTGCATGGCATGGGGCACTGACGTGACATAGTGATTTTTTTAAAAAATTACTTTATATTGATTTCTAACCAATCAAATGCTGACACGTGGCACCATCATATGTTGACACGTGGTTGATTGGTTCTAAGGCATAAGAAAGAAGCAAAATTCAATAGGTGTGCTTGGGGGATTCAAACCTGGTTTATGTGGTTGAATAATTCAACACACAACCACTAAGCCAACCATGTTTTTCTTTTTCCACCACTTATTTTATTTATTCATTACTTTAATTGTTTGAAAGTGAAGAAATATTCATTAAATTATTCACTAATATATCCTTAAACCCTAAACCTAAAATCCTAAAAATAAAACACTAAAAACCTAAACGCATAAACCAAAAATTCAAAACCTTAAAACCAAAACCCTAAACCTTAAACCCTAAACACAAAACTCAAAACCCTAAAAATTGAAACACTTAAACCCTAAACCTCAAATCCTAAATAATAAACCCTAAATCCTAAAACATAAAACACTAAAAATCAAAATCCTAAACCCAAGTCCTTACAACCAAAACCCTAAACACATAAAACACTAAACAATCAGCTCAAAACACTAAACACCTAAACTTTAAACACTAAATCCTAAAACATGAAACCCTAAACCTTAAAATTGGGTTTAAAACTTTAGGTTTAGATTTTAGGTTTTAGGGTTTTAAATTTTAAAGGTTTATAGTTTTATTGTTTTTTATTTTAGGTTTAGGGTTTTAGGTGTTTAGGTTTTTATGTGTTTAGAGTTTTAGTTTTAAGGTTTTGGATTTCAGTTTAATGGGTTAGGTTTTTAGTGTTTTGAGTTTTAGGGTTTATGGTTTTAGGTTTAATGTTTAGGGTTCTAAGGTTTATGTTTTAAGAGTTTAAGGTGTCAAGTTTAGGGTTTTACATGCTTAATGTTTTAGTTTTAGGGTTTAGTGTTTTACATGCTTTAGGGTTATGTTTAGTTTTAGGGTTTTAGGTTTATGGATTTAGGTTTTTAATGTTTCAAGTTTTAGGGTTCCAACTTTAGGGTTTAGGGTTTATAGTTTTAGGGTTATATGTTTACAGTGTTAATTCTAGGGTTTAGGGTTTAGGGTTTTAGGTTTATAGATTTAGGTTTTTAGTGTTTTGAGCTTTAGGGTTTAGTGTTATGGTTTTAAGGTTTAAGTTTTTAGGAGTTCAAGGTTTCAAGTTTAGGGTTTATTGTTTTAGGGGTTTATATGTTGATTTTAGGGTTTAGGGTTTCATGGTTTTAGTGTTTTGAGTTGTAGTGTTTAGAGTTTTAGGAGTTTAGGGTTTATGGTTCTAGGGTTTTATATGTTAAAGGTCTTGGTTTTAGGGTTTCAAATTTACGGATTTAAGTTTTTAGTGTTTTGAGTTTTAGGGTTTAGGATTTTATGTTTAGGTTTTAGTTTTTAGGGTTTAAGGTTTAGAGTTTAGGGTTTTAGGATATATTAGTGAATAATTTAATGAATATTTCTTCACTTTCAAACAAATAAAGTAATGAATAAATAAAATAAGTGGTGAAAAAATAACAATATAATGGGTTGGCTTGGTGGTTGTGTGTTGAGTTATTCAATCATATTGCCTAAGTTTGAATCCCCTAAGAGCACCTATTGAATTTTGCTTATTTCTTATGCCTTAGAACCAATCAGACACGTGGCATCATTTAATGCTGCCATGAGGCAGCGTCTGATTGGTTAGAAATTAATATAAAAATAATTTTTTTACAAAATCACTATGCCACGTCAGCCTCAAGCGTTGATTGTTAGTTGACTAACGGTTTCCCTCTAAAAAAAAATAGGAGCTAAAGTGACAAAAAGTCGAGAAATTATATTATAGGCCCGACTTGCCACGTCATCCACGGCCTCAACTAATAAAAAGTATCTATTTCATTAAATTTTTCCATGTCGTCTTTTTATTAAGTGAGTCTATAATTGGTAAAAAGTGATTTTTAAATTTAATTTACAGTAAATCTGAGTAAAGATTCACTTGTAAAAAGATGACATGACAAAATTTAATGAGATGAAAACTTTTTATTAGTTGAGACCATAGATGACGTAACGAGTCGGACCTATAATATAATTTCTTCCAAAAAAAAATCAAACGTTATAAAATGCCACAACATTATCACGATTTCAAACACAATAAAAAATGTTTTGTTACAAATAAACAATAGAATTATCAGGATTTCAAAATTCGGATACTTGATGCGAGAGAAGGCGGTACAAAGATTCAAAAACTCGGTAGAGTAGCAGCTACTCTATTTATTTATTTTCAAAGCAAATCCATGAAAATTTAAACTAAAAAGGAGAGGAGAGATCAAAATTCAAAGCAAAAAGGCAAAAAAGAAAGTTCCAGTTCAAGGGTATCAGCATTTTGGACAGGTTCGTCGTTATCTACCTTCCTCTTTCCCTTTGATCCCATTTTAATCATTTCTCTTTATTCTTTCACAGCTCTGAAACAGTGCTCTACTGTCCTTTTTAGTTGTTGTAGCAGAGGAGGCGTAAGAATAGAGGAACCACAGGCTTTCGTTTGATTAAATTGTAAGCATTTCCTTTTCCGCGAGTAGTTTTGAGAGTGGAATTAGAGAGGGGGGGGGGGGAATGGAGAGGAACACTCCAGTTAGGAATCCACATACTTCTACAGCAGATCTGCTCACCTGGTCTGAGACTCCTCAGCCGGACTCCGCCCCTCGCTCCACCCGCCCTCACCAGGTACTTCTTTTTTCTTCTCTTTGTATTTTCATTATTTGTGGTTGTGAATTAGTGCTTTTGATTGATTTTTGTCTTTTGATTAATGGTAGCCGTCGGAGGGTATAAAAAAAGTGGTGTTTGGAGGTCAAGTGACTGATGAAGAATTTGAAAGCTTAAACAAACGGTGAGATCTGCTTTATTTGGATTTTTTTTCATTTTTTGTGGTTGTGAATTTTGAAAAAAATTAAAAGTTTTGCCAAAGCTGCGCGTAATTTAAAATTTTCAAGTTCGATTTGTTCCATTATTCGTAAATTATTTCCTTATTAGCTGTTATTTATCAACTATTATTTCATGATCCGTCGGATCTCCATTTTTCTGTTTTTACTGTAACTATTTTTAGCGTACAGAATCAATCATATCTTCGTTAATTAGATAACAGTTCTTGTTGTTCTGGATTGCATATTGCTCTGCGAGGATCAGTTATTAAGATTCGTCTGTTTGATTCTTCATTATTTCCCCTGAGGCCTGAAGTATCCGTCTCCTATGCATATTTTGGACACTCCGGATAATCTCTGAATCCATGAAAAAACTTGGGAAAAATTGAACATACCTTGGATATCTGTATCCGACACATCTAACCTCGAGTGACATGGGGGACTTGTTAGGAGAATTCAGTTAGGCACTAGATTGAGAAAACGAATATGAGTCCATGAATTTCGCCTCTTGTTTATCTAATTACCTCTGCATCTGTTGTTGATGTTATAGGAAACCTCCTTCTGGATATAAAATGAAGGAGATGACTGGTAGTGGTATTTTTGCAGCCAGTGGAGAAAACGATGAGTCCGAACCAGGCAGTGCTAATCCTGCTTCAAACAACAAAACGGGAATACGAATGTACCAGGCATCTGCTCAATTCTTTTGTTTTCAAATTCTGATACAATGATATACTGTAATCCTTACGAATTTTTAGAACATACTATATTCGTGTCAAGTAACGTTTTGGTTAAATGTTTCGATGTTTGGGACTATCAGAAACCGGTAGCTGGAATCAGTCACATTTCGTTTGCTGAGGAAGATAGTATTTCCCCTAAAAAACTAACTACTCTTCCCGAGGTCGCGAAGCAGCGTGAGCTGTGTGGAGCTTTAGAAAGCGAGGATTCAAAGTTTAAGAAGCAGCTCTCCGATGCAAAGTGCAAGGAGCTTAGCGGACACGGCATCTTTGCGCACCCACCTGAAATCTTACCAAGGTCAACAACCGTACGCGCATTGGCATTGAAGGACAATTTCGACATGGGGGAAGCTCATACACTCAATGTAAGTACGTGTGAAAACTGTTTACTGAATTTGGACAATGCTAGAACGTATTGTGCTTGATACAATTGAATCATATACTTCTGTGCTTCAATCTTGCATCATGTTTTGCCATTTAATTCAATTTGCATCAACAATCAAATTTGAATATCTAGCCAATTTTTCAAATTGGATGTTATTTTGTACCCTGCTGGAGGTGGCATTGAGGATGCCGCGGTTAAGACAGCTAAGAAAATTCATAATCAGAAATTCGCTGAGCTTTCGGGTAACGACGTATTTAAGGGTGACGTTCCGCCAAGCTCTGCCCAGAAACCACTTAGTACAGCGAAATTGCGGGAGATGAGCAGCAGCAACATATTTGCAGACGGGAAGGTCGAGTCTCAAGACTACCTTAGCGGTGTTTAATTTCTTAGGTCTAACCTGTGAGTTTTCTCCGTCGTTTCCGGGTGTTTTTCCGGTTATCTCTTTAATGGAGGTGTGGTTATATTATTTGACCTTTTTCATTGAGGGGTTTTCGGGTTTAACTTGTTAAATGAGCTATGGAGCATTGCTGATTGCATTGTTAGTCCATAGTCTTCTGTTTTTATAGATCCCGTGTTAGTGAAGGTCTTGGGCTGTTTCAGATTTAGTTTTATTGCTTATTCTGGTACATTGGTTATAAATTATAATTGTATTGTTGGTGTGAGTTCTAAATCGACCTCCTTATGACACAGGTCGATACTTAATCTCTAAGCTTAAATGTAATTAAGACAAAAAAATTAATGTCTATAAAATAATATCTGTTCATATTTTTTTAATCTTTCAATAAGGAAAATACACGTTACATATAAAATTGTCTCATATCTAAGTACTTATGTCGTCATATTTATCAATAATTTTCTGTAATCATTTAATTCTAACAACATCTTGTATAAAATCAACCATATGAACATCTTTTTGTATGACCTCTAAATGTCTTCCATCCTTCTCGTACCAAATATTATAAACCAAAAAACTCTAAATTAATTTAAGAATAAAGAAAATAAAAGATTTACTCTACAAGCAAGAGGATGTCCATAACTGCGCTTTCAGTGCCTATCGCCTTAACGGCTTCTTAACTTCTTCAAAAATTCAGTATTAGTTGCAATTCAATGCAATACAATTGTAGACGCTTTTGAGCACAAGCATTTTCGCTATAGACTATTTTTCTTTATTTTTATTAAATTTTTGTACATTTTGTATAAACTATAATAAATTACAATATTTTTGAAAGGTTATTATAAAATTTAAAATTGTAAATATAAAATTTTAACACTAGATTATGTCGCACTCATATTATATTGCGTAGTCGATCCTTCTAAAATGAAAAAAAATTCTGAAATCATATTACATACCTATTGATATGTTATTTGTATAATTTTTATATATTCGAAGTTACAAATCTAGAAATCATGTTTAAAATAAAAGTGAGCTCGTACTCTCCTAATGGTTTCATTATAAAGGAAATATTATTATTGGGAGATCTAAATTTAAACAACTTATTTATAAAAGGGTTTTATTTTGATACACAGTCTGTGTAAAATATTTTTATACAACCCTTCTATAAAATTCAAAATCTAAAATTCTAACCCAAACACCCTAGATTCTAAACCTTAGATTCTAAACCCTAAATCCTAAACCTTAAATTCTAAACCTTACAACCTAAACGATAAACCTTAAATTCTAAACCTTACAACCTAAACTCCTAAACTTTGAACCCTAAACTAAATTCCTAACCCCTAAATTTGAAAAGCACGTGTAAACTTTAATTTACACGGACTGTGTATCAAACTTTTTCTCTTTACTAAAATGTGTGCGTTATCAAATAATTAAAAATTGAACATATATTGAATCCAACAAGTGTCTCAGTGAAAAAGCGAATGATGTTCATCCTAGGAGACACGGATTTAAATCGCTTTGTCTACATGGTGTATGCACATTGTCAAAATGTTAAGAATATGTATGAAAGATATTACCCATTGTAATCACCTTTAGACTATTAAAAAATGAACATATTGTTATTAAATTACACTAGATGCTAAAAAATAGATAAAAAAACAAGTTCATCGGAATACAGACAGCAAAACTTAGAAAGCCGAGGAGGAGAAAATTTGCTCATAGATCTTAGACCTGACTAATTCCACTACATTTTGGGCTTGAGCCCATATGCAGAAATCAACGACTAAACTGTCTTTTTTATCTCTAAGTTTCAACCTACTAAAAAACTAGAGATATAATCGAGTTAATCCGAATAGAATTATAAATATTTTAGAAAAAAATTAAATTAGAGTTTGGAAGTTTAGGTCAAGTTCAATGTGATACGAAAATGAATAGATCTCTGTCGCTAATTCAAGCTCGTTTAATTTAATTTATTTAACAAAAAATAGGTTTAATGTTTGTATTCGATATCAAATCAGAAGGCTTAAGCAATAAGTTTACCCCTGAAGTAAACACAAATTAGTAATGTCATCCTTCCTTTTTAATTATATTAAATTTTCCCTCAAATTAATTAAGATATCAAATTTGATCCCCAAATATAAATTACTGAAACTTAAATTTGATTCAAATAAAGATTAAAGTAAAATAATTTAATTTAATTTAAAGTGTATCAATCATTGTTAATTTTTTTGGGTAAAGCACGCTGAGTGTATTTTTCCACTACGCTGAGTTTGAGTTTATGTTATATGTACTTGAACCTAGTTTTAATAATATTTTAAAATATTCTTTTTCCTCATTTTGTTGTCGGAGATAAATCTTTGAATCTTTTTCAATTATGAAAGGTGTTTTTAGCGAGTAATAATTTCTTTTTTTAAAAAAATCTAATTAAGCATAAAAATAAACCAAGCAATTGCTTCAATGTTATATGATTTTTCCTTGACATTTTCCCAACATATTTAAAATCTTTATTGTTTATTTCAAAAAATCTTTATTATTTTATTTCACAATGGTTGAGCCAAAATTGGCTGTTCTGGCTTGTCTCATATGACTGAAGGATTGCAAATCTTATTACGTGGAATCTCCAGTGAAAATGTTCGAAATTATATCACCAAATTCGTGTCTTCCTTCACAGTTTGGGTATGTATAATATATAATATTAAATTAATCTATTACAATAGATTTCAACTTTAAATCTATCGTCATCATGTCTTAAAAATAGTACATAAAATCAACGCTAGGCTTTCTTATATTGAGCGACACTCATGTGAATTGGTCAAGTGTGTAAACAATTGTTATTTTCAGTGGGCTCCAATTTAGTTATCTGTTTTTACTTTGTTTATTCCAGGTCTCGCAAAAAACTTGGGGTTGATTTATCTGCTCCCAATTTTATTTGGTCTAAATTATTTATGTATAATATTTGTATTCGAAACATTTTCGGTCCGACTTAGGACATAATCTTTTGAGTTTTTTTAAATAAAAACATCTTTATATTTAAATAAATATAGGATAATTTTTTTTATATCGTGTCTAAAATTATTGAATCCGACGTTAGAGTTCGAGTATTACTCGAATACTCGTAGGCTAGGTTAAGTTGAAGTGAAGTGAGATTTCTTGGTGTTCGCTCAATGTGGGAATGGTCCAGATTAGGTTATCCATTAGGGACTTACACACAAGTTCACTGAAATGGGTTTCCAACTGTTCCCATATTATCAATTCAGAGAGGCAAGCTTCATCCGCAAGCCATCTTCGTCATCGTCATGCCTTTTAACCCAATTACCAACGTGGATTACAGAGAATTAGTTTAATCATTTATTAAAAATTAATCGCTAATTAATTCAGCTATTTCATTTGATCAGATGAGGTGAAAATTGAAAGTTCGACTAGCTTGACATTTAATCTCTACCCTTATTTGTACATTGACAGAAAAAAAAGAACTTAACAAAACAAGGGGGTCAATAAAATCGAGAGTTTAATCGGTCGGACCAAATCGATCACAAATAAATTGAATTGGAAAAATACTTTCCGATTTAGTTCAGTTAACATGTTGGAGCTAGTGACGGAGCCAGAAATAATTATTCTTTAATTCCTTCAAAATTATATAATTATAATTTAATATAATGATAATGATACAGTTGTATTTTTAGTTTTATCCAATAATTAAATTTATTTTAGTCCCTTAGTTAAATAGAAAATTTTCATTGTTGACTTTTAAATGAGATGGAATAATGGTTTAATTATTAAACTGGACCAAATTGTTTTAAAGTTTTTTTTTAAAAAAAAACTTGGGGTTTAAAAGAAGGGTAAAATTTTGATTCACGCTGTGTAAAATAAAACAGACATCATATTTACACCGTAAAACTTAAAATCATAAATTTTTAACTCTAAAACCTAAAAAACTAAACCATGAACTATAAATCTTGTACCATAAATTCTAGGATTATTATCTCATACACAGGCGATGGAAACTTTTTACTTCCACAATAGTTAATTTTAGGGTTTAGGGTTTTAGTGTATGAGTTTAGGGTTTAATGTTATAATTTAGGGTCATAGGGTTAGGGATTTAAGTTTTAACCTATAAACCCTTTTAACCATAAACCCAAAACTCTATCAACAGCCCCTAAATTCAAAACTACTACACTTAAACCTCTAAACCATAAACCCTAAATGAAGATCCTAAACCCTAAAACTAAGGCGCTTGTTTGTTTACACAAGCGCTTGTGCATGTAATAATTATTCTAAACTTTAAACATTAACATTAAAGTCCAAACCCTAAAACCTAAACCCTTAAACTTAAAATAAACCCTTCAAACTAAAAAACTTGTGTGAACTTTAGTTTATACAGCATGAGTATTAAAGTTTTTTCCTTAAAAGAATTTAAATAACATGTTAAAACCGACCATTGATTATACTGAATCGATTAACTAAATTAAAATTATTATTATTATGGTAATTTATTTAAGTATAAAATAATATCAATATTTGATTTTAGATCTGGATAAATTTCTAAACACTTACAAACTAAACTGCTTGAACCTTAGTCACGTAAGTAGATTATGTTGTCGTTTATCACTAGAATTATTCTTAAAATTTAATTAAAAATTAAAATTAAATTCAAGAACTAATATCGATCGATATTTAATTTTTATCATTCCAGACTTGGTTAAATCCGATTTTAAAATATGGAAAAATATTTACTTAAAAATAAATGGGAGAAAAAGTAGGAGCAGATGTGTTGCATGATTATGTGTCGGCAAATGCAGATATTTAGATGCATTGGTTGGAAACCTGGTGAATCAAGCAATTCAGTTTGTTTAACTGACAATTGAAAGTTTAAACTGATCCTTTTTTAATGGTTTTTGTGGTACATTATATGACATCACTCTTTTATTTATTCATTCAAATAGCACCATGTTCCACCAGACAAGGAACCTGTGTTGAAGGACCAATTTTTTTCTTATATATTTAAATATCGTATGTAATATGATTGTAATAATTTTTATTATGTTCGTACTCATAATTAGTCAAGGTTGAGTATTCGTTTCATAATTATAATTTAAATCTCAAGTATGAATAATTTTCAACTCTTATCAAGCTAATTAGGGAAATTATTGATTGTGGGTACTATATTTGCATTTTCTGTAATATTCCAATCCTAACTAGGGAAATTAATATCCGTGATTATTCTAACGATGGTTATAATATTCTGAAATCTGCACTATCATTTTCTCTAGGTTAAAGTTTGTGTAGAAAGAGGGAAAATTGATTACAAAAAATGGTCTGTTTCACTCTTGGAGCTGTTGACAAATTAAAGAAGAGTTTAGGTTTGAGAGATAGCTAATTTATCTTATGTTTCAAGTTAAGTTCCCAATCTTGCAGAAGTAAGAATCAAGAAATAAATTCATTCTAAAAACACACTCCCCCGATAACTAATACCACTCCCCAGTTATTAATTAGGCTTACGACTAGGTTTAGACTTGTATGATTAAAATTAATAAAATCATATTTGCCTCGGAAAAAAATAATAATTTCATCCCAAATATTCAAGCTGCAAGTGAAAGAAAATTAACAAGTAAACCAATATTATTTGGATTTAGTAGTAAGAGTAAAAAAGTACAGCATCTTAAAAATTTTAAAACTAAGCTTGTTTAGAATTTTTTTATGATTTGATATTATTTGATTCGCTGACGGTACATAAAACTATATAATATCGGTGCATCGAAAATTCCCTACATTTTAATATCTTCTCTAAAAAATGCAACGAAATTGAATAACAAATATATAAATTTAAAGAAAAGTATAATTTGAAATATATAAAAGAATTGAACAGTAGGTAGGTTGAGTTCACATCCGAGACAATAATTTTACATGTTTGGGTGGACTTTTGCAATGTTGGTATAAAAAGCTCAGCAACTGATTGAATGATTACAAGTGCAAAACTACAATATTTCTGGTGAATGAATATCGCGTTGTCTAATTAATTTGGTTATCTCAAATTTTGGGCAAAGTAATGAATATCTTTTTTTAGTATTATATTCAGAAAGTAACGATCGAGTTGTCGAATATGAATATATATTTGAAGTAAATATTTTAATTTTTAATTTTTTATATTTTAAAATTTATATTTACACATTCGTATATGAATATATTATCAGATGTATATGTATAATACGAGTAATTTTTTTATAATAAAGAACCATAATAATATGATTGTTTATTAACTTACATTTATATATAGAGAAAAACTGGTAATGATTTGGAGTGTTTGCTGCACCAACTTCTCTAACTATGTAAAATCTTTGGGTCAAATTATCCTCATTTGTCTTTTTTTTTCAACAAATTAGATAGCAATCTTGATGAATAAGCATTTGATATATTTAAAAGTGTATAAGGTCATCACATATTTTATTTTTATAATAATGTTGCTTATTTAACATCCTGGCTGCTATGATAATTTTACCCTCTACGTACGAATTAAATGTTCATAAACTAAAAATTATATAGGGGAAAGTGCTCTTTTATTTAAATATTTATAAAAAAAATTATAAACAGAATACTAAGATTAAATGATTAATACATGTAGTGTTTTTTATAAAAAAAAATTGATTTTGATATACGACAGGATGATGTGGTTGTGTTTTTTATAGACGGGTTCATGATCTTATTGAGAAGAGTACGAAGAACATGGTGGTAGTAAAACTCCTCGGTAGAATCTTAGGACGAAATTGTAATTAAATATTGAAGGGTGAAAATTTATTAAGTTTTTAAATTTAAAAATTGAAAAGCGTAAAAATTTTATTTAACTAAAGTTTAATCTAAAAAGACTTAAACTATTATTATACCGAAAAATTTGAAAAGAAGGCAGCACCTCCGACCAATATATGGCTTCATCGCTTATAAAATCAAGGATGAACCCATATGTTGTATGAGAGGGACTCTTGCCCTCACACACCCATTTTTTCTACCTTTGTTATGCATATTAAAAAATAAATTAATTATAAATTTACTTTTTTAATATTTATATTTTGCTCTCCAACTCTTAACTCTAGTTCTGTCCCATATAGAATTATTGGGTATATAACTCTTTTAAGCAGGAGGAGTTTCAGCTGGTTGATATGGAGAATGATTATATTTTTGGTACGTAGATTTCTTAATAAAAGTAAGTCTCATCATGAAATCTAAAATAAATAATAATAGGACGTTATAAATTATTGAAGCCATGCAAAAAGTGCAAACCAAACAAATACGTAATGACGGAAGGATTCTTCTTCTTCGTTCCCTTGCGTGGATCAAATGCTTTCCTTTTTATTTCTTTGACCAATTTCGCATATCCACGTTTTCACGAAATCATTTTTAATTATGTTTAAATGGCCTTGGAAAAAGACCCATTATTTTGTCTTTTTTTATTCTTCTTAATTTTAGTTGAATCATTAAAAAAAATCATATACATTATTATTATTATTAATATTGTGCCATGTAGTTTATTTAATGAGAAATGTGACTAGGTGACTCAATTCAGACAATTTTTTTTAATTTTTTTAATGTTACTCCTTACACTCACATAGCTTCGTCACCAAAAAATGAATTACAAGTTAATCGAATCAATCCAAATTTGATTTTACTAGCTAGAACTGATTTGAGTGATCTTTTTAAATGACTTTATATATATATATATATATATATATATATATATATATATATATATAAAAAGTTATTTTCGTTAATTTAAATATAAAATATTTTACTTTTATATTATAAAAAGTTAATCTAATTATGAATTAAATAAAAAATAAAACTCTATTCAATTGAAAAAATAACAATTTTTAAACTTATAAACCAAAACCACTAAAGTAATATCGAATTAAAATATTTTCTTGGTTTTTTTCCCTCACTCCTAAATGTTGCTAAAGCTATATATTAAAAAACACTATTAAATAAAAAAAAACATATATGGCCAGACAATCTTAATGGTCAAAGGAAAATGGTGGAAACTTTTTTTAATGCAAAAATAAAGACCAACTTAAGAAGCAAAAGAGTGTGTATAAATAGCATGTATGAGGAGTTTAGGTGACAAAGGGAAGCAATTAAGCAAAGCAAACATAGAAGATAAAGAGAGAGAGAGAAAAAAAACAAAACATCATGGGAAGATCTCCTTGTTGTGATGAATATGGTCTGAAGAAAGGACCATGGACTCCCGAGGAAGATCAAAAGCTGGTTCAGTTCATAAACAGCCATGGCCATGGTAGCTGGAGAGCTTTGCCTAAGCTTGCAGGTAATTTATACTTTTAATCCTAATTATTACCAATAAGTTCTCTTCATTCTCGGTGGTGTCCTTTTGTTTGAAAACATGGAATTCTTGAAATCCGCCATTGCAGGTCTCAACCGATGTGGTAAGAGTTGCAGGCTGAGGTGGACCAATTACTTGAGACCTGATATCAAGAGGGGCAAGTTTTCTCAAGATGAAGAACAAACAATCCTGCATTTGCATTCCATTCTTGGGAACAAGTAATTATTTCTAAAGCGCTACGGTTTTGATTTCGCTTGTTTTCTTTATGGGATTAAATTCTTGTTCTAGTCCTTTTACTATGCTCATATTTGGTATTTGACCCTTATAGTAAATTTGGCATAATTTGGTTCTGTACAAATTTTATGTCATTAATTAGTTAGTTCAAATGATTAACATCGTTAATTAATTTGGTTAAAATGTTGATGCGGAATTAATAAAAACATCATTCGAACCTAACGAGTGATTCTAGTAGAAAAAGGATGATGTTTATCCTAGGAGACTCAATTTTGGGCAATTTTGTCTGCAAAATGTGTGTTAGCAAAGGATTAAAAAATATGAACATATACTACATTGTAATCACTTTAAGACTTAAAAAAATCATTCAACATAGATAAAACTGTGTTAACATGATTACAAATGAGTCATAACATATGCTTTTCAGAAAGGAAATTCACCCGAGTATCTTAATCGGAATTGCTAATTAATGACAATATGAAAGTGAAAAAAATAAAATCATGTCAAACTAAAATAGAGAGGCTAGGATTTAAATTTGAGCATAGTATAGGGGCTAAAATCAAATTTAACCTTTTCTGTGTTTGTTTGAGTTCTTATTCTTCTTCTTTTCTTATTATTTGGTAAAAGGTGGTCAGCCATTGCAACACATCTGCCAGGGCGCACAGATAACGAAATCAAGAACTTTTGGAACACACATTTGAAGAAAAAGCTGATTCAGATGGGGATCGATCCGATGACCCATCAACCGAGAACCGACATCTTCGCAAGCTTGCCTCAGCTGATAGCCCTCGCCAACCTCAAACACCTCTTGGAGAACCCACTGCCGGCCGAGGCGGCGCAGTTGGCTAAGCTTCAATACCTCCAATTTCTCCTCCAATCTTCTTCTTCATCGCCTTCCCTGACCAACAACAACTACGGCGCGATTGCTGACATGGAAGCGGCTTCTCTCAACTTATTAAATTCAACCCAGTTTTCACTTGAAAATAATATTAATGAAATCTCTCAATCTCAACTGCTCCACCATCCACCACCACAAGTCCCTTTCGGGTTCCAAACCTCGTTGAATAATACTGAGAAGGGAACATCAATGAACAGTGATGAGATGGGCCAGCGTTCCAACTTTTTTGTCAGCCACGGAGATAATCTGACCGATAACTCGTCGTCGTGGCTTCTTCAATCGCCGCCGACCCCTCCGGTAACGGCGGGAGGCGCAGCCGAAGCATCGGTGAGCAACAATCCTGGAGATGCTAGTGGTGCTTCGAGCTACAATGGCGCGGCCGCCGCCACTCCGTACTGGTCTGAACTCTATTTCGACGACTCTATCATGCATGAGATTATTTCGTAGACATGGTTTTATTTTTTATTATTTTACATTAGAAGTCTCGAGAGTGTTGGGTTTAGGATTTCCCACTGTTTGTTGTTACTGTACATAACTATATATTGCATTTCAGGCTTTAATTTTACGTATAGCGTAATGGATGATTGTACCATAAGTGTCATGTACCGCAATGTACTATTAATTATTTTAATAATTTTTAAAATTACAGAGACTAAAAGCGTTATTATCCCTTATTAGAATAAATTAAAAAACAATTATTATATTAATTTTTTAGATTTTTCTTCTTCTTTTTGGGTAAAGTACACAAATTGTAAATGAACTTTGGTAAACTATTCAATTTGATAATTAAACTTTCAATTACTTCAATGTTATCATTAAACTATTAGTTTTACTGTTAAAAGTGTGACGTGACAGTTAAAATATTTTATATAATAACATATTTAGTCATCCACGTTTGCACATTTAAACAATTTTATCATAATTCAAAAAAATAATAAATTTAACCCTCATTATTTCAATTTGGGACTATTTTAATTAAAACAATTTAACTCTAAAACCAAAATCTTAAACCTTAACCCCTAAACCCTAAACACTTAAAAATGAAACCTTAAAAACCAAAACATGTGTTTTATTTATATATGCATAGGTTAGAGATACAGTTGCTTCCTTGACTGCCAAGAAGGACATAACAAAGTTGATAAAGAATCTTACCTGAAAGAAAATTTTAAAATTTATTTGTTTATAATCACTAATAGGTTAAAGTGAAAACCTTTAATGCTTCATGTTATAGATGTCAAGAAAGATATGCAATTATAGACTTAGCATTTGGAAACAGAATGTTAAGACATTAAAGCCAAAGAGAAAAATATTACAGAAAATTTGGTTTTGCAAATTAGTGCAAATATGCGTATAATTGAGGGTTTATAGTCTAGGGTTTAGGGGTTTGTAAGTTTAGGGTTTTAATTTTAAGTGTTTAGGATTTATAGCTTAAGATTTAGAGTTTAAGGTTTAGGATTTTGGTTTTAGGGTTAAATTATTTTTAATTAAAATTGTCCCAAATTGAAATTATGTGTAAATAATGAGGGTTATTTTTTAAAAAAAAATTAAGACAAATATGTTTGAATGTACAAACGTGGATGATTAAATGTGTTATTATACAAAATATTTTAACTGTCGCGTCAACCTTTTAACGGCTGTTAATGGGTCAGTGACCAATTTGGAGCAAAACTAAAAGTTTAATGGTAACATTAAAGCAATTGAAAGTTTGATTATCAAATTGAATAATTTACTAAAGTTCAGTTATCTTTTTGTACTTTATCAAAAAAAATTAAAAATAATATAATTTTTTTAGATTTTATTCTAAAAAGAGATAATAACACTTTCAATCCATATAATTTCAAAAGTTATTATAATAATTACTGATACATTGCGGTACACATAATTAGTGACACATAGCGGTACATAGCGTTTATTGTAAAATCATTCATAATCTATATCTATAATTGACTGAAAATAATATATAATGAATATTTTTATCTTTGTGTTAAAAAATAATTTAATATTTTTATTTTTATATTAAATAAATAATTTAATATTTTTAGTTTACTTTAAATTTAAAATTTATTATCTAAGTGGGTATGACATATGTAAATTGTAATAACATTATGATTGAATTGTCATTAATTATAAAAAAAATCAAAACTACTCTAATTTTTACACTAATGTACAGCTAAACAATTTTATATAATCATCCTAACTGAGCTGATATTATGGACTAATCGAAAACCAATGCAGTTGAAAAATGATCGAATAATTATATCTTAAAAAGTAATTAATAACGATATTTTTATCTTATTATACTCTTAAACAATTTCTAGATAAAACTACTAACGACCAATACATGAGGTTTAACACATAAACTAATGAAATTATATAAAAAAATTAGGCTTAAGGGTTTAATAAGCCTTTAAACTTTTGCAAAAAAATCAATTAAGCCTTTAAACTTTTTTGCACCCAATGAGGCCCTCAAACTCACGAAAAAAATTAATTAATCCCCTAATTTTTTTTTGCACCCAATTAAGCCATCGGCATGTGTCACAACAGGATAATGCCACTTGACATTTATAAGAATTTTAAAACTTTAATTTTTAAAAAATATATAAAATCTGAAAAAACCTAAAAAATCTAAAAATTTTAAATATGTAAAAATCCAAAAAAAATCTAAAAATATATTTTTTTCAGATTTTTATATATTTTTTAATTTATTTTTTAGAATTGTATAATAATATTTAATATTTTTAATTTTTTAAAAATATTTTAATATTTTGAAAAATTATTACTTATTATTTTTAAATAAATTTCAGAATTAAAAATATTTTTTTTATATTTTTAAAATAAATTTTCAAAATTTTTAGATTTATTTCAGATTTTTATATATTTTTTTAAAAATTAAAGTTTAAAAATTCCTAGAAATGACAAGTGATATTATCCTGTTACGACACATGCCAAGAAGATTTAAAAAAAAACATTAAATTTAACTGTCAAAGTGTCAAATTGATTTTTTCTTGAGTTTGAGGGCTTAATTGGGTGCAAAAAAAGTTTAGGGGCTTAATTGATTTTTTTACAAAAGTTTAAGGGCTTATTTAACAGTCAACGTTGATCAAAGAGCCAAATTGATTGTTTTTTCTTGAGTTTGAGGGCTTAATTGAGTGCAAAAAAGTTTAGAAGCTTAATTGTTTTTTTTACAAAAGTTTAAGGGCTTATTAAACCCTTAAGCCAAAAAATTATCATTCCACCTATGAACATTAGCTAAATTAATATTTATAAAAATATTTTTTTCATTAAATGTCTTCACACTCATATATATCATGAGCGTAACAAAACCTAATGTCGTATGATTAACGATGATTGAGAGTTAAGTCCACACATGCTACTTTCATATACTAATAGTAAAATGAACACAAAAACACCCTAGGTTTGTGGCCATAGGCAAAGCTACTAAGAGAACGAGAGAGGTCAATGTCCTTCTATTTTTTTGTCTAATAATAATTTTACTCTCTGTTAATTTGAATATTAATCGAATTAAATTTAGCCCTTTTAAAATTTAGATTAAATAATTATTAAATTCTCGTTAATTTTAAAAGTACATAATTTTATTATTTTATTGTCTAATTTTGACTCCATTGTTGATTTTAGTGTTACAAAACATCCTTAAGTATACATATGATTGCAATGACATGTAAACTTCTAGTAGTAGCAAATATATGGGGTAGGTTTAGTTGGTGATGTTTTAATATGATCCTACCATATTATCAAACTTTAATATACCTATCGAATATAGGTCTATATTTGATTTAAACATATATATATATATATATATATTACTTTTTTAAATTATCTGAAACGATCATATATTATTTTCGGACCCAAAATATGTATATAGGTTGCAATTAACTATATAAATCTAGTTTAAACTAAATAAAAAAGTTATAATTAAGAAACCTAACCGAATTGTGATTTTCTATAAGTTGTTTGAAATCCATTACCATGTCGACATTGATTAAGAGTTCAATCTCAAGCAGAAAATGATAGATGCAGAAGAGACTCCATTAAGTGGCTGGTTGACACGTGTACTGTAACATTTGGTTTTAATTAAATTATTATGAAGATTTTGTAAATTATGTTGGATTGGTTAATTCGAAGGTCAATCCCTTGGGAGAAAAGAAATCAACTATATTTAACTACACTCATTAGAATGAAAACTTTACACGTACGTGTTATATGTTAATATATTTCATATATACATGGTCGAATTTAGCAGTCTAATTGGATTTGCTATGTATGTAAAGTTTTTTTTTTTTATCTAACATTTTATTGCATTATTCAAAATTATTGTTATTTAATATATCAAGTGATTAAGTTTAAAGGATAGTTTTTTTCTTACAGTAATCTCGAATTAATGATTATTCGTCTTTTTAGTTGTATCAATTTAGCCTTCACAATCTTTCAAAATCAATAATACTATCATTCCTTTTTAATTTCATCAATTTAACCCTTTAACTCCTGAATTGCATCAATCTCACCCGTTGATTGTTGTTGGCTAACAGAACCATTATCACTAATCATACTTTACCATGTGAGACATTCTGTCGTTAAATAATTAACATTGTATGAGTTAAATATGTCCATATGTCATTTTCTTTAAGAAAATAATATTTTCCAGTCAAATGATGTCATGTTAATTTTGATGATGTGACAACACAATTGACCCTATTTTTTATTTATCGAAAACTTGTAATTTTACAATAAATAATTAATTCTAAAACTCTTTATTCGCAATATCATGTTATCAAAATTGACTCGTCATCATCGACATAGAAAGGATAATTGGTGATAATAACTGATGTGGAAGCAGATAACGACCACATACACATAACTTAACCAAAGACGGTGCTATTAAGGGGTGGGGAAGGGCAATTGCCCCCTACCCCGAATATTTTTTTACCTTTGTCCCTCTGTTTATTTTTTTAAAAAATAATTTATTTATGAATTCTCCAACTTTTAAACATTTATAGTTTGCCCTCAACCTCAAATCATGGCTCCGTTCCTAAACTTAAAAATTCTTTCAGTCAACGATAATCAAAGGTCAAGACTAATACAATTGGCTAAATTGATAAATTAAAATAGAATAAACAACAATAATATTGTAAAACCCAAATCAGTGGTTGAACCGGTTAGACCATTAATTTTTTGCTTTTAACTCATTGGATTAGTTGAGTTATTGGATTAATAATAATTGAAAAAAAAACAGAAAAAAATAATTTAAAATAAAAATATCAAAAACTTTCAAAAATTGATTGCGACAGTTTTTTAATATGATTGCGACAGTTAAATCTTTGTTTTTTTTTTATAATTTTAACCGTTCTCAATAATTGATATAATTTTTAATTTTACTACACCGATCCAATTAATCGCACCACTAATTTCAAATTTAACCAGATCTGACAGCCATGACATATGAAGAAAACGTATATAAAACCATATATTAGTACGCAGATTAGAAGTTCACAACAATGAAACAAAAGGAAGAGCCCAAGAAGAAATCGATTGCTTTAACTAACATATGGGCTTTTTAACTAACATATGGGCTCACTCTTTCATTACATTACATTAAAATACACAAGTTCAATCCGTTAACCCTGAGATATAGGAATTCGTTCTTTATCCGAGAATGAAATATAATTTATGGATAATCATTTACTGAGAGTATTCACGACGAAAGAAATAGTCAGATAAAAAATATATAATATTAAAAATGCTATAATATTTGATTAAACAGTCATTTTGACTTATATTTTTTTGAAGTATTTTAACATTTTGTGTTTTATTTTGGGTCAAAATGATCCATTATTAAATAAAAATTGCCAGTTAACTGACATAAATAGTTTGAAATGACTTTACAGAACAACACATCATCAAAAATAATAATTTTATATTTCATATAATTTTATAAAATTATTTTTAACTGATATATATTCTGTAAAGTCAGCACATTTGTCTATATGACACTAATATGTCAGCGTGCACTGCTATGTAAGTTTGTTACGTCATTTCAAGCCATTTAATGTTAGTTGATTAATAGTTTTGATCCATGGAGGGACCATTTGACTCAAAATAAAACTTTGAGGGCTACAATACTTCAAAAAAAGAATATAGACCAAAATGACTATTTAATCAAATGTTATGGATATTTTTTAACATTATGTCAAAAAAATACACAAATTCAATCGTTTTTAAACAACAACATTCCCATTTTCTCCCTCATCTTAGAACCTTGAACTCGAGGGAGGATTTAGAAGTAAGCTTGTAATCCAATCAAGTAAAGGTTTTAGACTCGGTTTAAAATTCAAAGTTCATTTCGATTTCGAATTAATTTTACTTTTATATTCGGACTACTTAATCAAATGGTCTAATTTGATCAAACCGAACTCGTTTTTGCTAATCAAACTCTACCAACTACGAATATAAATATCTCATCTCTTACCATATCGAGAGATGGCAACAAAACCGAAACCAATTATTATTGTGCGAGAAGGGGGTTAAGACTGGCAACGGGGGACCATTAATCGACTGCAGTGACAGCTAACATACAAACAGATGAGACGGAGCACCGTCACATGGCCTTCAGATCATGTGTCCCCCCCCCCCCTCCCCCCGCCCGGCTGCCTGCACATATGCTTCCCTCCAAAATCACCATCCTCATGCAACAGAAATAAAGCTTCCACTGATCGGCTCTTGCAAGTCTAGTCGGGCTATCTGCTACTTTATTTCCGCTCCGAAGCACATGTTGAAAACCAACTTCTCAATTGCACTGAACTCAACCACAATACTAATTATTTAATACGAGAATACGTTCGATATACGTATATATTGAGTTTTTATTTAAATATTAAATAAATAATGGATCTTAATCTAACTCGATCCGTGGACAGATATAGACTTAAAAGGGATGAGCATAAAAAATGGAATCTGAGCACTTTATGAAGAAGAAAGGTCCAAAAGGGAAGAGCTCTAAATACCAAACTTTGAGCATGCTGCCTGTCAAATTAGTACGATATTAAGGGTGATGGCGAATCATTACCGATAAAGAAAAACCGCATTGACTTTCGATATTTAAATTCATTATTTGTAGATATAAATCTGAATCAATAATTTTATGTACGATATTTAAATTATCTTTAATCTCGAAACTCACGAGAGTGATTTTAGTTTTTACAATAACAATAATATTAATCGTATTAAATCTTAGTGAACATAAAAATGAATATTGAATATTTTTTGGACATTAAATATATAATATTTATAGGCTTTATAGGTAAAAAATGTTCAAATTATAATTTTTTCTAACAAATGTTTGAAATATTTTTCGACTTAAATAAATGTTTAATGTTTTTACTGTTATTATTTTAAGTGCTGAAAAAATATATAATTTAGACAATTTTTTGCTATTAAGCCATATTTATAGTACTCATAGCCTTTTCTATCCATAAATCAAAACATGTTGAGCATTTACGTATACACTATCTCACACCCCTTGAATAGTATACCAACAATAATGTCAATCAAACAATACTTAATCAACATAAATATTGAATGTCTTTTTTTTCCTATTTTCCTTAGGTCATGGGTTCTAAACCCATTAGAAGCACTATCTTTCTTCATAGAGTCTCTCTTCCCCTCCACTCTAGGTAGGATTAAGATTAGATATGATTTGTCCAAAAAAATTAATATCACGAATTAACTTAATATCAATGGAAAAAAATCATACTTTTAGTCTTATATATTGAATATATTTGTTCCATCATTTCTTTTAGGTCATGAGTTCTAGATCCACTAAAAACACCATTTTCTTTTTCCTAGAGTCCTCATTTCCCTCTCTTTCAGATAGGAGTAGGATTAGAATTAATATTAATATTAGAATTATAATTAAAATTTGTCAATTTTTTTTGAAAAATAATAATTATTTAAAATTTTCTTTTTATATTATTTTAATATTTTATATTTCTCAAAAATGGCTTCCGAATATCTTGAAATTACATATAAGCATATAGAAAAAGTTTGATACACAGTCCGTGTAAATTAAAATTTATATGTACTTTTTAAATTTAAGACTTAGAAATTTAGTTTAAGGTTTAAAATTTAAGGGTTTAAGTTGTAAGATTTAGGGGGCTAGAGTTTAAAATTTATAGTGTTAGAGTTAAAATTTTAAATTTTATAAAAAATTATGTAAAAATATTTTATACAAGTTGTGTATTAAAATAAATGATAAAACTTTGATACACAGGCTGTGTAAAATTAATTTTACACAAACCTGTGTATTTACCCTATAAAAATCCAAATCCTAAATTTCTAACCCTAACCCTAAACCTTAAACTCTATACACTAAATTCTAAACACTAACCTTAAATTCTAAACCCTACAACTTAAACCCCTAAACCTTACATCATACACTAAAATTTTAACCTTTAAAACTAAAAGACACGTGTAAATTAAAGTTTATACGACCTGCGTATCAATTTTTTTTTTCAAAAATAAAACTCATATACACACAAAAAAGCAGAGGAATTTAGAGTGGCGGTGGTGGTTGGTGGAATTTTGTTTATCCTGCAAGGGATAAACAGGAAATTGAAAATCTAGAAAATAAAAATAAAAAAAGTTGTGGCTGCAAATTGCCATCAATTTTGTTGTGTATCCCCCAGTTCCATTAACCAATCCTCTTCACTCAGGTTCCATAAACAGAAGATATTCGATCAAAAAAATGGAGAGAATAATCATAAAATAAATACTCATCTTCACTATCATCCTCCATTAATGATGCTCTGAGCCTCCTTTTGTTGACAAAAAGCAAGAGGAAGATAAGATTTGTACCCAGAAACCAAGAATTCCCACTTTCATGGTACACAGTTGAGAAAAGATAAAATCTGGGTTTTTGCTGTTGTTGTTTATAGATATGTCTAGCGTAGTCTGGTTTAGAAGGGATCTTAGAATCGAAGATAATCCAGCACTTTTAGCTGGTGTTAGAGCAGGCCCTGTTTTTGCAGTTTTTGTATGGGCGCCTGAAGAAGAAGGCCATTATCAACCGGGAAGGGTTTCACGGTGGTGGCTTAAAAACAGTTTGGCTCATCTGGATTCTTCTTTGAGGAGCCTCGGAACTTGTCTCATCACAAAGAGATCATCTGATAGTGTTTCGTCTCTTCTCGAGCTTGTTAAATCCACTGGTGCTACTCAGCTCTTCTTCAATCACTTGTATGGTTAGTTTCCACTTCTTTTCCCTCGCTTTTTCTTGGAATAATAATAGTAAGAATTGAGTTTTTGGTGGCTTGAATCAGTTGAGAGATGGATTCTTATGTTGTTAACTGATTTTGGGTTTCTCAGCATGCTCAATTTTAGCATCAAGCTTTTGAGTAAATCTGAAATCTCCATTGACAAGCGTGCCAGTGGCTTTGATTGATAGTGTTTTTTTGCCAGTTTCTATGCAACAGTTTGATTATATTATGTATATAATAATTGAGTCTTATGAGGCTTGCATCAAGATAGAGATAGATTCTTATAATTATGATTGATTATTGTCGACTAATTGCAATCAGTTGTATAAATTTTGGGTTTCTCAGTATGTTGTTTTTAGCATCATTTTTCGAGTAAATCGGAAATCTCCATTAACAAGCTTGCCTGTAGTTCCACTATAGTTTCTTTATTTTCCATTTCTATACAAAATGATTATATATGATGGTTCACTAATTGCAATCAGTTGTATAAATTTGCCTTTCTGCAATTTTTGGTTTTTCAGTGTGTTCCATTTAAGCATCGAATTATGATTAAATCCAAAAACTTCATTAACATGCTTGCTAGTTTCTTTATTTTCTCAAGGGGTTGTAAAGCAAAGAAGAAAAAAAGGGCCATGTTTAACATTTTTAAGAGGGAATTTACTGTTTTTTTGCAGATCCTATATCTCTGGTTAGAGATCATCGAGCCAAGGAAGTATTGACGGCCAATGGTGTAACAGTGAGATCTTTCAATGCAGATTTACTTTATGAACCTTGGGATGTTACCGATGATAATGGCAGCCCTTTCACTACTTTTTCTGCTTTCTGGGAAAAATGCCTTGGCATGCCTTTTGATCCTGAAGCTCCGCTTCTTCCGCCTAAAAGAATAGTTTCAGGTTATTCTTCATTGAATGCCCCTTCCTTTTCCTCAGTGTCGGATGCATATCCAGATATGATCTCCCAAAGACCCTCCAAATACACGGAAAAACTTGAAATTACACATTTGATACATACCTGTATACATATTCTCATCGGAGCTCGATTAATGACTTTTCCTTATTGTTAATGCATTTGATGTTGATGCATTACCGTGTTCTAACATAATTGATTTACATTAGCATTGAACTTCAACAATATCAAAATTGGAAACTGGGGCTCAGCTTGAGGCCTTTTTAGCTTTACCATATGTCATATCCTTGTTGAAAATCTACACGTTTATGGCTCAATCTGTTTTTTCAGGTGATGTGTTAACTTGCACCATGGATCTATTGGTGTTCGAAGATGAATTGGAGAAGGGAAGCAATGCCCTTTTAGCTCGAGCATGGTCACCGGGATGGAGCAATGCTGATAAGGCCTTGACAACATTCATTAATGGACCTTTACTCGAGTACTCAAAGAACAGAAGAAAAGCTGATAGTGCAACAACCTCATTTCTTTCCCCCCATTTGCATTTCGGGGAGGTTAGCGTCCGAAAAGTTTTTCATCTCGTCCGAATGAAGCAGGTTTTATGGGCTAACGAAGGGAACAAAGCTGGTGAAGAGAGTGTAAACTTATTTGTCAAATCAATTGGTTTGAGAGAGTACTCGAGATACTTGAGTTTTAACCATCCTTACAGCCATGAAAGGCCTCTTCTTGGGCATCTAAAGTTCTTCCCTTGGGTTGTCAGTGAGGGTTATTTCAAGGCATGGAGACAAGGTAGAACTGGTTATCCATTAGTAGATGCCGGCATGAGAGAGTTATGGGCTACTGGTTGGCTACATGATCGAATTCGAGTTGTTGTTTCGAGTTTCTTTGTCAAAGTTTTGCAGCTTCCATGGAGATGGGGTATGAAGTATTTTTGGGATACCCTTTTGGATGCAGATTTAGAAAGTGATGCTCTCGGTTGGCAGTATATATCCGGTACTCTTCCCGATGGTCGCGAGTTCGACCGTATCGATAATCCACAGGTTTGGCTGCAACTGTTTTTAGTTCTCTTTCATGAAGTGTTTGAAATCTAGTGTATGCATTTTCATCTAGTTAAAAGTTTTTTTTTACAGTTTGAAGGTTACAAATTCGATCCGAATGGAGAATATGTCCGGCGGTGGCTTCCGGAACTTGCACGACTTCCAACTGATTGGATTCACCATCCGTGGAATGCTCCTGAATCTGTACTCCAGGCTGCTGGAATTGAGCTGGGGTCGAATTACCCTCTGCCTATTGTAGGAATAGATGCTGCAAAATCTAGGTTGGAAGAAGCACTTTCAGAGATGTGGCAACTAGAAGCAGCTTCAAGAGCTGCAATTGAGAATGGAACTGAGGAAGGCCTCGGAGACTCTACCGAGTCGGCGCCGTTTGCGTTTCCACAAGACATACAAATGGAGGAAAACCTTGAACCAGCAAGGAACAATGCTCCAGCTGCAACTCGGAGATACCAGGATCAGATGGTTCCTAGCTTGACTTCTTCGTTTCTGAGAGGTGAACACGAAGAGCCTTCTTCCTCTCTTCGAACTTCTGCAGAAGAAAGCAGAGCTGAAGTTCCAAGAACCGTAAATATAAATGGAGAACCGCAAAGAGACACATTAAACCAAGGGATTCCAGAAACAGCACGCATCGAAAATATGTTTCCGCAACTTAACTTCCCAATGGGGCTGAGAAATGCCGAGGATTCAACAGCTGAATCATATAGCAGTAGTAGGAGAGAAAGGGATGGCGGAGTTGTTCCGGTTTGGTCCCCACCATCTTCAAGTTATCCAGAGCAATTCACAGGAGATGAAAATGGTCTCAGCGTGAGCTCATCTTATCTACAGAGGCATCCACAGTCCCACCAAATCGTTAATTGGAGGCGGCGGCTATCTCAAACCGGGTAAGTATATCTGAATTGTTGTTATCGAACTGATAAATAATCGTTCTAATACCACTCTAACCATGACTACTTCCACATTATGATTCACAGGTAAAGCAAATACACACTGAAGGCAGTGGCCTAGTACTTGCGGAATACTTGGTCTTTTGGTCGGATGGAACCATAACATGACGTATTATCGACCCCATCTATTGTCCACCAATCTAACTCGATCTGCAGTCGTCTCTGGACTTTGATGACTTATCTGCTGTCCTTGTTTTCCGATATTCTACCATATGTATAGCTCTACTGTATAGTAATTTTCTTCTTTATCAGGAAGGGAAGAAGAGATTGATGTTAGAAATGTAGTAATCCTGTAATAAAACCAGGCTTTTGTGCATTTACATTTTAACTAAATAGGAAGTTATTGTATTGTACAATCCATTCCAATGTTGCTCTACTTTTTTATTTTTCTTGAATTACTTATGTCCGTCATTCGCATCTGATAAAATTTTAAACCAAAGAATCAGAATCTGTGTATTTACTACATTCGATACTCATACTCGACTTTAGGTATTTGAAGGCATGTTAGCCATTGAAGCTGTCAGAAACGGCAAATTGGAGAGTTCGGAACAGCTGAATCAACCCTCATATATTAAAATTCTTATATTTTGACTGTTTAATATTAAAATTTCTTATCATTAAAACATTGAACAAATATATTTTAAAACATTAAATTCTGCGCCAAAATGCTAATCTAAAATAATTGCTGGGAAAAAAATAAGAAGATCCGACCTGCCGGATTCGAACCAGCGACCTAAGGATGACTAACAGGCTTTTACCCACTACAGTCCTCCGCTCTACCAACTGAGCTAAGGTCGGATGTTGATGAACTATTAAAACACTTTTATTGAATATTCTTCTTTTCTAACTGGAGTCTATCTAATTCTTTTCGTAAATGAAAATAAATTAAATGAATCGATGTATAATATATTTTGTTAATTAACCAATAACAACGATAATGTTATCATCTAATTTTTAATATATACTTATTAAAATATAATTAAAATAAAAAAATGATTAAAAAAATTACTGTAAAGTTAATTTTCGATTAACTTTCAAATTCAAGGCTTTTTTTAAGGGAAAATGAAATGTATGTTGCCATAAATAAAAAGTTCCGTCATTTTGTAGATATAAAGACAGTAATCTACCGTGTTGTAACTAAAGGATTGGCTGCGGGGAAATGTCCGGCGAAGCAATTACATTTTTTATAAACTAACAAATAAGGCAGAGGCAGTTGGCAGGGATTGCTAGCTTTAAAGTCTTGGTTGTTTCGCTCAAACTCTATTTCACTATTTCTTCTTCAGCACTGTTGAGTATGAGTGTCATTTACTGTGTCATATATATCTATTCAAACCATCACTCAATGGTGGGTACAAAATTAAAGAGACCATTGATTTTTTATTGAAGCTATTTGATAGGTCGGTCCAACTAAAATTCTCAATAAATAAGCATGAGGAAAAATAAACAGAAACGAAAAAAGGTTTTCTTCCATTGAATTCTGAAAACAAAACAAAAAAGATTCGATTGATTTTGGAATTCAGATCAATAACACTATCAAAAAAAGGGTTTTCTTCCATTGAATATGAATGCTAAGAAAAATAAACATTTAATCATAAATGGCAAAGGAATTCTATTTTAGCCTTTCCCTATAATTCACAGCTTACTGCATTTTGCTTATTCTTTAGATCTTCACAATATTAATCATGTGGTTGTATAGTTATAAATGAGAAAGTTTAAATCTAATGCTATACTTCTAACTTGCAATGGTGACTCGGATTCGAGTACTTACATGGTCCTATGTATGCCTTGCGGATCCATAGGAGTCGTCGCTGGTGCCATTAAGTTTTGTTCTTGTTTTCCTCTGTTATCTCTCTCTTTTTCTCGTTTCCGATCTAAATATACGGTATCCCTATTCACAGTGAAGCTTTTATGATGATTGCTTAAACATGCCCAGAATGAATTTGAACACACAGAATTTTAAGAGAGAAAGTATTAACTATAATCTAAAAATTGGATGATGGATCTGGTTTCTTCTTCCTCGTTCGACCGGTTTCTGACTTTTGATTATTATTGTTGGTTAAATATTTAAAGAAGTTTTATTTTCTGTAATCTAAAATTATCTTGTATTGATCTTTCTAATATAACATTTCGCTACTTCACATGTTTAGATAAGGTTCCGTTTCTACAGAAATTTTATTTTTGAATAAATTTATCTTCTAAGTTTATATATATATATATATATATATATATATATATATATATATATATATATATATATATTATCAATTTAATCCTTTAAAAAAATTAATATACAAAATAAAAAAGAATTAGATCGCAAATTAGTATACTAAAAGAACCTTACATTACATTAATCTTATTAAAACCAAACATCACCTAAGAGATCAAATTTATCACACACAAAAAATCATATATTTTTATAATTAAATTTAAAGTAAAAAAAACTTAAAATAATAAAACAAATGAACACGTGTAAAATCATATATTTTTATAATTATATTTAATGTAAAATTGTATACATTGTCCATTAACTATTCGAGCCTTTTCAATAAATCTTAAATTAAAAGAGAAAACGTGTTTAAACACGTTGAACTCACAATTTTTTTTATTTTAACTAGAGATGTATTTACATTTTTAAAATAAATATCGGATTTCGAACCCATACAAAATGAGACAACATGAATATTATTGGCCATTCGGTAATTATTAAATCCCAAACTCACGTTTTTTTAAATAGGCATAAAGTCAAAAAGTACCCCTAACATTTGACTGAATTGTCACTTTGACCCCCTATTCTTTTTTTGGAGCAATTCAACCCTCAATGTTTCATTTTGAGTCAAAATGGCCCTCGTTCCGTTGTTTGCATGTTCTCTTTTATACTGTCAGGACAAGTGTCGTGGCATATTGATAGGATTAACTATGATTAGACATTCTAGGTTTGTGTTGCCAGCCGTAGCGATCACGTGCGTTGCCACGTGATCGTTGGATGCTATCTCATTCATAGTCCTACTTCGCTCGCTATAGGCTACGAAGGAGACTAGATAATAGATGGTCGTACACATTCGATGTTGTCACGTGATCACTGGATATCCTCCGTGCGATATCATTCGCAGTCATTCTCGCGGGCTACACGACCGTGACACGTGGCGGTAGGTGTTTGTAGGTACTAACACGTATATTACTGAATAATTAATAGATTTATTTTGATAAAATTAATAGAATTATTGAACTAATAAATCAGAATACATTTAGATAATTCCAAGTCTCCAATCATGATGTATCCGGATAACTATCAAACTAATGTCACAATGTGTTGTTAACTAATGGCATAAAGTCCAAAAATACTCCCAATATTTGATTGAATAATCACTTTGGCTTCATATTATTATTTTTTAGCAATTCAACCTTCAACGTTTCATTTTGGATCAAAATAGCCCATCTTCGGATGAAAATTGTTAGAAAACTGACGATAAACAGTTTGAAATGACTTGAAAGAATGATAAGTCAACAGAAAAAATTTATTTTATATTTTATATGATTTTATAAAATTATTTTTTGACTGATGTAACGCTTTTCAAGTCAACACATTTGTCTATATGATTCTGCCATGTCAGCGTGCACTGCCATATAGGTTTGTCCCGCCATTTTAAGCTATTTACCGTCAGTTGACTGACAATTTTCATCCGTATATGGGCTATTTTGACCCAAATAAAATGTTGAGGGTTGAATTGCTCCAAAAAAGAATAGGGGTCAAAGAGACTATTCAGTCAAACGTTAGGTGTATTTTTTGGCTTTATGCCTTAACTAACTGTTAGTACAACCTTGTACAAATTTTATATTAATATTTATATTTTTTATAACTAAATTTAAATAAAATTATTTCTATCTGTGTTGTTGAACATAAAACCTAATTAAATCTACCTCGACTAGACATTAAAAATTCTTAAAATGAAACTAATAACAATTCCTATTTTTTTTAAAAATAACTCTTAAATATTATTAAGCTTATTGTTATCTTGTTTTTTTAATCTTATTTCGTCATTCATATAAAAAAAATTAGGAGAAAGATCTACTTTTTATATATGAATTAGATTTCATATATAAAAGCATATATACTCGGTGCTTGAACATGAACTTGCAACCTCAATCTTTTTAATGGAAGAAGTGGGTCTATTGGAGACCTGTATATTCATATACCATAATTGTGTTTATTTTTTTATTTTTTGAATAAATAATTATGTTTATTAATTTGTCATGTCATTATCATTTTAAAATATTTATACAAAAAATAATATATTAATAACTATAATCTAAACTAACAACCAATTAGTATAGTTATATGAGAAATTTAATTTTTTAAGTAAGTAATTTAAATATTAATGTTGTGAATTGAACTGAATGAGTCGTCCCACAAATTTTTTTTGCAATACTCGATCTAAAACTATGGTTTGAACTTTGAAATATTTTATATATAATTTTTCATCGTATTCTATGTGGTATTTTTGGTATGTAAATTAAACGTCCTTTGAATGATGATTATTTGATTACTAAATGGTCTGCCAGTGCGTGCAAGTCTGTCTCAAGGAAATAGGGGCCAGAAATCACAGTTCGTATTTTCTTTTATGTTCCTTAAATTTCTCATCTAAAAGTAATCACCAATTTAATTAATTAAGTTTGGTCAAGATACACCAAATCACATAATATATCACCTTTCTGTAAATCCCAATTAAATACTATTAATATTACGTGTCAAATACTTTAATCAACTTGCATATAAGATAGGATTTACGTTTAATTGATCGATTATATAATATAAACTGAGGTAAATTACACAGTTGGTCATTCAGTTATAAACAAATTTCATTTTGGACACTCAAATTTCATTTTACTTAATAGTGATATATCATAAAAAATAATACTAAATTTAGGTGACTTCATTTTTTTTTTAAATAAAATTTTATAACATTGGCAAAGGCTCAAAACATAGCATAGAGTAAAAAGAAAAAGGGATGGGAAACTACTTATTTGGTACCCTTTTTTGCATGTGTTTCTATTTTGGTACCTCACCTTTTTTGATAAAATGGTACTTAAAGTACGTTTTGTTTCTATTTTGGTACGCTGCCGTTAAAAATTAACAGTATGCTGACTAGGAGATAAAGAATCACATATGACATGTTAATTAGGAGAGAAAGAATCACACGTGGCATATTGACTAGGAGAGAGAAAATGATATAACAGCCTGCTATGTGTGATTTTCTTTCTCTTATTCAGTTCATCGTTAATTTTTTAACAGCGTGATATCAAAATAGAAACAAAATGTAATATTAGGTATTATTTTAACAAAATAAATAGGTAGGGTATCAAAATAAAAATAAGGTTAAAATTAAGTACCAGATATGTAATTTCCCCTAGAAAAAAACGCAAACAAAGGCTATTGATTGAGGAGTTGGGAGGGTGTATAAATGCAAAGACAGTGAAAGTGAAAGGCAAAGTCGAGTGCAGTCGCTCAGTCAACAAAAATTTTCGTTCCTTTTTATGTTTAAATAGTGAAAAAATAAATAATAAATTATAACTTTAATTTTTAAAATTTAAATCTTAAACCTTAAATTCTAAAAAATAAACTTACACTATATACCCTGAACTTAATAAACTATAAAATATAAATTTAATTTTTTTTTGAAAAAGTCTAAATGTAATAAAAGTTTATGTTCTTCAATCACGGAGCTGTCATTTCTTATTTTACGAACCCAACCCCTTTCCTTTCTCCTCTCTCAAAATCCCATTTTGGACAAAACAAATTAACGTTAGCAGCTGTCTGGCCTCTCCTCTTTCTCTCACTCCCTTCTGCAATAATAACAATAGTCAACCAACTTTCCATACCATCTTTAAACACAGCTCCATCCCATTCTCAGACCATATCTTCAAATGATTCTCCCGTTGAAAGAAAATTAGAGTGGAGGGGTGTTTCTGGGAATGGATAAAAACATAAGTATTGCAAAGCAAAAGACAAAGGGGACGATGATGATGATGATGATGGGTTGGAATTGCAGAAGATTCAACTTAGTTTGATCTTGTCAACTGTAAATATAATCCAGAAAAGGAAAGTTACCCTTTCGTTGTTTTGTTTTGTTTAGAAGCAATGGCTTATCCATTTTATCGAACTCCTTTCGGTGACACGACGTTGACGAAAGTGTTTGTTGGGGGATTGGCTTGGGAGTCGCCAACCGAGGAAATGCGTGGCTATTTTCAACAGTTTGGAGAGATTCTTGAAGCTGTTATCATCGTTGATAAAAACACTGGCAAATCTAAAGGATATGGCTTTGTAAGTTTTCTCTAATTCCTTCTGTTCTCTGTATATATGTATATATGTGTGTGTATGTACGTATGTGTCTGAATAAGATTGGTTCTTTTTTTCTAGGTCACTTTCCGTGATCCTGAATCAGCAAGGAAGGCTTGCGTTGATCCAAATCCTGTAATTGATGGAAGAAGAGCAAATTGTAACATTGCTTCACTTGGAAGGCCTAGACCTTCACTGCCTCGAGGTGTGATTTCATTCTATATTTGCTTCGGCCTTATCTGACACAAACTCGAATATGATTGTTGTATACATTCGCATCCGGATTCAAGTAACATAGGCCGCTTTTCTCCATTCAATTATTGAAAACTGAAAACATCATGATGATGATATGCAGGAAGAATTCAAGGTAGTTACCCTTATCAGGGTGTTGAACAGCAAGATGCATCATCTTATAGTGGAGTTGCAGCACCAGTGCCGCGACCTCCGCCGCCACCACCACCTACTGTCTTTTATCCACCATACTGGTAAGTGCTCAATTATTGTTTTCACTCAAAGGAAATGATGATTCATCCTTTTGTTGCTTCTACATATTAATGTTAACCATAACATTATATTATAATAATTATGTGTTTCAGCAACATAGTTGCCTTTTTATAAGATTATATTAACAAATTCAATGATATATTTTAATTCCTATGTGGTAAACGAGAATATAGTCAGTTAATCAATTTGGGAAATCCAGAAAGATTAAGAGAAAGTATTGCTATGCTTTTATAGTGCTCAAATATGGATATCAAAATGGTCCCCAACTGATGCTAGATATCTGAGTTTATTATGCAAAGGGACCCATTCTTAGCCTGTTAATTAGTATGTTCTGAATTATGTACTTTCTATTAATACAAGGCTTACGTGTTTCGACTCTTCATTTTTTATTTATTTATGTATAATACTCGTGGTCGGTATATTTTCGAATACAAGTTATACTTTCACTAACAGTAGATTGTTCTAGTGAAATGATGTGCTCTTCATTTGCAAGTTATTTTATCAGTCGGATCACTTCTAGGCTTCAAGTTTTAGTTTTGGTCTTGCTATCAGAACTAACCTATTGTCCTTCCAAATCATTTATTTATTTGTTTGTTTTTTAAGGTATGCATCTTTCACTTTTGTCAAACACATTCGATTATAAGTATACGTGTGATCTTTTGAATATATATTTTTAAAAATTAAATATACTCGAGTCAGACATATATTCTTACCAGGGACAAAGTCATAATTTGGGATTTGGGGGGCAAATTCATAAATATACTTATCCATGCATGTATGTATGTCTAATTAGAGATTTTGATGAATGACTTTACAGGTACCCAACTTACAGTCCAGAATATGGGTATCACCAAGTAAGCGATTGAACCTCTTTCTCTACCAATTTTCTCAAGAAAAAAACATTTCCAAGTTGAAAGTTCTGTTCAATATTAAGCCATTATGGTTCACCAGCTTAACAATGGTATTGAATGGTGGCATTCTAGGGGTTCTATAATCCACAAATTCAGCAGCCACAATACTACCATCAGCTATATGAACCATCATCAATGGGGTCCCCACATTATTATGGCTATTCTTTGCAAGCTCCAAGGGGAACATTTTCTGCACCACAGGCTCAGCGTTTCCCTGGACCTTCCTATCTTTACTACCCTACTCCAATGGAGGGGTCCTCCTCCACATATCCTCCTCCCACACCCTTTCATCTCACTAGGCATCCCTCTCCCTCTTCCTCAGGTAAATTTTTCTTCTAATATTATGTTTCGGTTTTCCATCTTTTTACTATCGATGTTTACCGCAATTGACTATAATAGCATTTGTTATGTCTGCAATCACAATAAATACCATATGACCAGAAATGCATCTATGATCATAGTGTATCCCAATATAAATTATGTTTCTCATATATGATATGAATGGCACAGATAATGTGTATAGTATTAGGTGTTTAGTGTAGAATGAGTCAAATGGGTGCACATATGGGTTTATGTCGTTCGGATTCTTTTTTTAGAATTATACATGTCCGACATATGGATATCGACATGAAAAATTTTGATAAAATCTAACAATATCTCTGTAAGATACATACTCATATTAGACATTCATATTAGGGTCCGAATAGTATAAATACAAATAAACTCACCATGTGAATGAGATGTTTGTTTATTACTGACTTGCTGTCATTGGCCCAAATGATGGATCCATAGAAAGTCATGACAGGGGAGCATAGTGTAAAATAGTGGTGATTTCATGTGGTTTCAGTATATATCTGGGATGATGGTTGATTCATGCAACCATGGAGAGCCCCACTAACCATGTTATGCACTCCCATTGCTTTTTGGAATGGGAGAAAATGACAATTTTTTTTTTTGAATTTAGCCTCTAAATCCGTTAAATATCACTTTAAAATTAATTGTATGAATCAACTCAATTAAATCCACGATTAGGTCTCTTGTATACCATGCCCCTTGTCCAATGTCCAATGTGATGTACAAGGACTTAACATGGAAGCTAGGCTGGCAGATGGACCCTCTTTCTCAGTGAAAAATCACTTCCAGGGCATATATATATATAAAGTAGACTATTTCTCTCTATCTAAGTTATTCTATAATTCAAGTGAGATTGTTAGATATGAATATTTTTATTTTTTTAAAGATTTTTATGTATATGAGAATTTTTTAAAAAAATTATATCTTTATATTCATATCTGAATGTTTCAAATGCCGAACATAAGTACGTGCTTCAACATAAATGAAGAACCGGAACAGTATACCTTTAAATTGTTATACACATGCATACACATGACACATACATATATGCGTGTGTTTGTTGATCATAAATTTTCATTACAAATTTTGGTTGCAGATTCACAGACCCAACAGCATAGCAGCACAGAAACAGAAGCTGGTGCCATAACATCTGAAAGTCCAAAAACCTAAAAGGGAAGAACACTCATCCCTTCCAAAAGAAACGTTCAAAATAGTAAAAATCTTGTTGAGTTTATTAATGTTCTTCATTATTTCACTCTTGAATTCTCAACATTTTTTATCCATTGGTGGACTGGACACTGCAATGAGCAATCCACCCCCATTGCAGGGAAAAGGAGGACTAATCAACCACCCTACGCAGATTTCTGTCTTTCTTCTTTAATTCCCAAGAAAAGAAAGGCATTAATTCTTATATTTTTCCCCCAGAAGTTTTCATTCATCCATTAAGAGTTTAACATCCTTTTACATAGTTGTATGAACAGTGAACAAAAGGTGGGGGAGTGCATTTCTTCAATTGAACAACAATTTAGCTCTCAACATCATTTGGTTTTTTTTTTCATATGTTATTTCAACTTTTATGTTGCTTAAAATGGTCATTTCTTGAAAACGTTAGATCGAGTTTGATATTTACATTTGAATCTGAGATATTATAATATAAATAATTTTTTTGAACAAAATCGGCATTCATTCTTAAACACTAACAGAAATACATACAAAAAACAAGAAAAACAAGGAGAGAGGGAGAAGACACAACACATAGGGGAAGAACAAAACAAAAAGCAAACAATGACAAAAAAACACATCAGGGACAGAAAAAACAAAAAATCGGAGTAAATAAATAGAAAAACAACACAAGGCAGAAAAGCACAGTAGAACAAGGGACAGCCAACACAAAGGGAGGAAGTCAAGTCCGACGAAGGAGAGGCCGATAGACACCAAGTCAATTATCGATCTTGAACCTGCATGGATGCTTCTGAGGACACATAATGATATGGGCAATGAAGGTAATGCGGCAAGAAATCCAACATAATCATCGCGTATGAATTTGTAAACGTGGATGACAAAATCAGAGAGTCTGTGATTCCCCTCACGAAATCAAGACCCAAACAGATTCCTGAACACCAGAAAGAAGGCTCCACAGTGAAGTGATCAGAGGGTTGTCGGGAAAACGAACGTCGAAAAAAAAGAAAAAAGAAAAAAACAAAACAAAACAAAAAAGAACAAAGGTGGTCGTCGCTCAAAGACCAAGAACAGTGCCACCTTAAGAAGTCAAAATTAGATCTAGGGTTAGAAGCTTAATGAGAAAAAGATATATGTTAAAATACAAATAAAATTGAATCATGTTTATTGGCATGAATTTTGATCTAATTAACATGGAAAAAATCTTGGCATATAATTTTTTTGAATAGAAAACTCTTGGCATACAATTATTATTGATAAAAATAGGTACGTTTGTACTAGGTTTCAACCAATAACCAAAATTCTTTAAAAATATAATTGGTTTACAACAAAAAGTTATTTTGATGTCTTACCGATTAACTAAATTAATTAAATTTGATCAATTAATTTGGTTAAAACCAATTTATGCACACAGGCGTACGAAAGAAAGAGAGAAATATGAGGTATCCAGGGCCGGGGTGTTACCCAACAATGAAGCCTTTCGCCCAAAAAGGCATAAGCCTGCATTTGAGCCAACCTTATTTGTTTTTCCCTCCAAAATCTAACGGTCCAAATTCCATACCCACTTTTTTCGCCCCTCCCTCGTTCCAACGCAATAATCGACCCCAACTTTCTCCCACCCCTCAAAAATCTCAGATCCAAAGTTTCAAAAAAGTAGTACTAATAATCTCTTCCCCTTTCCCTTGCACTGATTGAAATATTCGACAATGGCGACGAAGACTGCTTCAACTCGCGAGGAACTCGTCTACATGGCAAAGCTCGCCGAGCAAGTCTAACGCTACGACGAGATGGTCCAGTTCATGGAGAAAGTATCGGCTTGTGCCGAAACCGAGGAACTCAGCGTCGAGGAACGGAACCTCCTCTCCGACGCTTACAAGAACGTGATCGGCGCTCGCCGTGCTTCGTGGCGAATCATCTCCTCCGTCGAGCTGAAAGAGGAGAGCCGTGGTAACGGGGATAACGTCGCCAAAATCCGTGATTATGGGGCCAAGATCGAAACGGAAATCTCTTCGATCTGTGACGGCATTTTGAAGCTCCTTGACAAAAGGCTCATCCCTTCGGCTTCCGCCGGAGATTCCAAGGTCTTTTATTTTAAGATGAAGGGAGATTATTGTAATTACTCATTTTTGTCCGGATTTTTAGTATTTTTAGTATTGTTATAATAATATTATTAATCTTAAAAAAACTAAAAAAATAATTAAAAAATAAAAAAATAATTAATAATAAAAAAAGGGGAGGGGAGTGGAGCACAAGGCTCCACCTCACCCACCTCACCCCCTTTACATGCCTATAAATAGGCAATCAAAGGAATTGGAATTGAAAGGAGGCAATCGGCGATGGCTTGCCAAATAAGGGGGCATTAGCTCCCGGCTAGCCAAGGACCGGGGTAGTGCCCTCGGTCCTAGTCGGTTCGATCGGGGTCCTATTTTGGATCCGATATAGTTAATTTTTTTGGAGAGATCGTGGTAGATCTCGGTGGGGTTCAGTCGGGGTTCGTCATTCGAACATCTAGTTAGGTATATTTTCTTTCCTTTTTTATTTATGGTGTAATTTTTATGATTTAATGAAGTAGTAGTTAATTTAAAATTGTGTTTTTAATTTGTATGTTTATTTATGTTTGATTCATATGTTTTAAATTTATGTTTTATATTAATATTTTATTTATGTTAGATTTATTTTTATTTATGAGTTAGATTAATATTTATGTATGTATGTTTTAGATTAATATTTTATTTAGGTTAGATTTGTTTTTATTTATGTGTTAAAATTAATAGTTATGTATGTATGCTTTAGATTAGTATTTTATTTATGTTATATTAGTATTTTATTATGTTAATATTTATTTATATTTTTATCGCAATGTATTTATTTATATTTTCCATATTTTTAAGTTTGCATAACGAACATATATTTTGTCAATGCGGTGCCCTTTTATTCGAGCGTAAACGGGGCCAGTATCAGACGTAGTGATAGTGGTTGGGCGTTTACTCTCGAATAACGGTGCCTTTAAAATCTACTCGCATTTATAACCGAATTTTGGGCGGTGTGGGGGTGCTAATCCTTCCCCATCCGTAACCGACTCCCGAACCCATAAATTTTAAATCTCTGGTTTTTTTACGGTGTCCGGCCTACCTAAGTGGCCGGTGGCGACTCCATTTTTAAATAAAACGCGGGTTTTATAAAACCCCACGCGGAAGACAACATTTTCAAAATAAAAAACAAAATAAAAAACACCTCTTTTTTTAGCGAGAAAAGACATCGCTACAGATGGCGACTCCGCTGGGGATATTTTTGTTTTTTCAAAAACAAATGAGAGTTGAGCTTTTTCAAATAATTACCGCTTTATTAATATCAGAAATTTCGGATTAAAGTGAATATTAAACTAACATTCAGTTATAATTGTGCGTTTGTTTTAACGCATTTAAAATATGGCATATAAACCCGTTTTTTAAGTGGGGGAAAACGCTAATGCTTTCGTGGAGATATCGTTCTCCCGTATGGGCCTAGCAAGTACCTTCGGGGCTTGAGTACCTTATACTTTCGTGAGGATATCGTTCCTTCGTATGTGTATAAGCGAATGGGTCCCCCTAAATTGAATCCGGTTGAAAGGAGCCTATAATGGGTGATGACCGGGGGCCTTGCTACTCTTAGTAGAGGACAATAAGGACAATTCGGATACCTCTTAGCACCAAAACTGCATATAGTGAGCCGTAGGAGCCAACCCTTTAGAGCCATATGAAACTCTACCCGATTAATGGTCACCCTATTTAGGCTCTGGTGCCTTATTTCTTGTTTATGTACAATTTTTTATTACTCTATTTTTCATTTGTTTTATTTAATCGTTTTATTTGGTACTAACTCGTTTCATTTTATTCTCATCGCATTGATTTCACCTGCAGCATTGCACAACATCATCACAATTTTGCATTGCATAGATTTAGGACACATTTTGCATGCATTCATTTTCAGAATAATAAAACTAATCCTCGAGTTGCCCCCATTAAATACAACAAAGATGGTCGATCTAGCACCTTACAAAGCCTCTTACAAAAGTTTGGTCTTGGGGCATGTCCAAAAGTACCCCCACATCTTTTACAAACATTATGCCTCTAACAAGGCCTCAGTCCGGGGGCATTCTTTGCCAAGGTCCAGCCTTTATTGTCGAGTCAAACTCTTGCATCTTTGACCACAGTTTACAAAAATACACCTAATCCAAAATAATAATAGTAACGAGCTACCATGAACCAACACAATTTATAAACCCAACCTAGGGGGCAACAGAATCCACACTTAAAGTGTCAAATTCAAGAGCAATTTCAGACGATGGCATAGGAATTAATAAAATATTAGGGCATGCACCCAGATAACTGATCGAACCCAAGTTGAGGTTGGGGCACCGTCACATACAAAAAACCAAGATCCTGACGGGACCAGTGAAGAATCAGGGGCATCCCTTTGAGGATCGAAAAAAAATCATATCACATTCATGCATGTAGTTGCATTCATCATGCATTAAACCATTTTTGCAAACGTCATACATCTATGTTCAGTGCATACACCGAAGTCACCATGCACTTAGGCATAAAATTCATGCATTTTTACTTACAAAAAGGTTCAAAAAGAGACCGAACATCATCAGCCGTCGGGGCAACAACATGACAGCCAACCTTAGTCTTAGAGGAGGCCAAACACAAAGAGGATGCTGAAACATCAATAAAAGGTAACAATGACAAATTTTTTGAACATTTACTGATTAATGTTTTTTTTTATTTTTAGGTCATACCTCTCCGCCAGTAGAGCAGCAGAAGTAGACTTTTCCAGATCTTGCCTTCGTCATTGTTGATAGGCCAACAATTTCCAGATTCTGCTTTACCGCTGATGGTGCAACAATATAAACATCCTGAAGATCTCGTTTCTCCGTTGATTGTGCAACAGATCCGAACCTTTCCCCAAGCAGATCAAATTTTTATTCAGGTCTTGTTTCTCTGCTGACGGTGCAACCAGACCTATTTTTTCTCGAGTATTACTTCTTTGTATAGTTCAAGAAAAAAGAAAATTTATAAAAAAATAGAGTTAAAAAAAATCAGTAAAAAATTAAAAAAATCAAAAATAAAAAAAATTCAAAAAATCAAGAATCAAAAATCGAAAAAATCAAAAATGAGGAAAATCAAAAGAAAATTTATCAACTTTTATTATCCGATCCAGTCCTCCGCTAATGGAGTGGCCGGGTCCAAGCTCTCGTCGCCATCAGATCCTGCTCTCCGCTGATGGTGTAGCCGGTACCAGGTCGTCATTGTCCAATCCAGTTCTCCGCTGATGGAGTGGCCGGGTCCAAGCTGTTGTCGTCCTCAAATTCGCTCTCCGCTGATGGTGTAGCCGGTTCCAGGTCGTCATTATCCAATCCAATCCTCCGCTGATGGAGTGGTCGGGTCCAAGCTCCCTTCGTCATCAGATCTTGCTCTCCGTTGATAATGTAGCCGGTTCCAGGTCGTCATTGTCCAATCCGGTTCTCCGCTGATGGAGTGGCCGGGTCCAAGCTTCCGTCGCCCTCAGATCCTGCTCTCCGCTGATGGTGTAGCCAGTTTCAGGTCGTCATTGTTAGGTCTTGCTCTCCGCTGATGGAGTGGCCGGGTCCAAGCTCCCGTCGCCCTCAGATCCTGCTCTCCGTTGATGGTGTAGCCGGTTCCAGGTCGCCATTGTCCAATACAATCCTCCGCTGATGGAGTGGCCGGGTCCAAGCTCACGTCGTCCTCAGATCCTGCTCTCCGCTGATGGTGTAGCCGGTTCCAGGTCATCATTATCCAATCCAATCCTCCGCTGATGGAGTGGTCGGGTCCAAGCTCCCTTCGTCCTCAGATCCTGCTCTCCGCTGATGGTGTAGCCGGTTCCAGGTCGTCATTGTCCAATCCAGTTCTCCGCTGATGGAGTGGCCGGGTCCAAGCTTCCGTCGCCCTCAGATCCTGCTCTCCGCTGATGGTGTAGCCGGTCTCAGGTCGTCATTGTTAAATCTTGCTCTCCGCTGATGGAGTGGCCGGGTCCAAGCTCCCGTCGCCCTCAGATTCTGCTCTCCATTGATGGTGTAGCCGGTTCTAGGTTGTCATTGTCCAATCCAGTCCTCCGCTGATGGAGTGGCTAGGTCCAAGCTCTCGTCGCCCTTAGATCTTGCTCTCTGCTGATGGTGTAGCCGGTTCCAGGTCGTCATTATTCGATCCAGTCCTCCGTTGATGGAGTGGCTAGGTCCCAGTTGCTGCTGTCCTACTTATCCGCTGATGGTATAGTAGGGTCCAGTTAATATTTCTGTTTCTCCGTTGATAGATCAAACTTTACTGATTTTCAAGTTTTCTTTATTAATGTTGTAGCTAGAAAACAAATCAAAAAAAGAAAAAGAAGAAAAAATCAAAGAAAAATAGAAAAAATCAAAAAAAAGAAGAATCAAGAAAAAGATGAAAAAAGAAAAAAGGAAAAAAGAAAAGAAAAAGAGAAAGAAAAAATGAAAAGAAAAATGAAAAATTAAAATTTATCAACTTTCATCGCCCGATCTAGTCCTCCGCTGATGGCGTGGCTAGGTCCAATCTGCAGTCGTCCTCTGATCATGCTCTCTGCTGATGGTGTAGCTGGTTCCAGGTCGCCATTATCCGATCCAGTCCCTCCGCTGATGGGGTGGTTGAATCCATGTTACCAACGTTCTCCGATCTTACTTCTCCGTTGATGGAATAGTGGGGTCTAACATCTATCTTTTGACCCGGTCTCTTCGTCAGTGTTGTAGCCAGGTTATTTTTTTTACTCTCATATTACCATGATAAAAAAAACCAAACAAAAAAAACAACAACAAAAACAAAAAAAGAGAAAAGAAAGAAAAAGTTGTCAGTTTTCTGATCCTGCCTCTTCGTTAGAGTTGTAGCTGGATCAGACATCAGAACTTTCACCTATCGGTCTTGCCTCCTCGTCAGTGTTGCAGCTGGATCGAATTTTGTAGACCCTGTCTCTTCGTCGGTGTTGCAGCTGGGTCAAACTCTCTTTAGGTATTAGCTTATTATCAATAATGTAGCAAGTGGAACTCGGTTTGGCTTCCCCAACAAACAACCCCTATTTTTTAAGGCTTTGTTTCCCTAAAGTGACAAGGTAGATCAATCAAGACAAGAAAGAAGACCTACGCCGAAGAAAAAGAAGATCTACCAAAGAAGGAAGACACGTTTCAAAATGAGAGAAGTTCAGCCAGATAAGACAAAAATGAGTGCTTTTGATCTTTGCTTTGTTCTCGTTCCACAAGAACAAGCAAAGAAGGGCAACTATAATCATTCATTTTTGTCCGGGTTTTTAGTATTTTTAGTATTGTTGTAATAATATTATTAATCTTAAAAAAAACTAAAAAATAATAAAAAAGTAAAAAAAAATTAATTAATAATAAAAAAGGGGGAGGGGAGCACAAGGCTCCACGTCACCCACCTCACCCCCTTTACATGCTTATAAATAGGCAATCAAAGGGATTGGAATTGAAAGGAGGCAATCGGCCATGGCTTGCCAAATAAGGGGGCATTAGCTCCCGGCTAGCCAAGGACCGGGGTAGTGCCCTCGGTCCTAGTCGGTTCGATCGAGATCCTATTTTGGATCCGATCTAGTTAATTTTTTAGAGAGGTCGTGGTAGATCTCTGTGGGGTTCAGTCGGGGTTCGTCATTCGAACTCCTAGTTAGGTATATTTTCTTTCCTTTTTTATTTATGGTGTAATTTTTATGATTTAATGAAGTAGTAGTTAATTTAAAATTGTGTTTTTAATTTGTATGTTTATTTATGTTTTAGATTCGTATGTTTTAAATTTATGTTTTATATTAATATTTTATTTATGTTAGATTTATTTTTATTTATGAGTTAGATTAATATTTATGTATGTATGTTTTAGATTAATATTTTATTTAGGTTAGATTTGTTTTTATTTATGTGTTAAAATTAATAGTTATGTATGTATGCTTTAGATTAGTATTTTATTTATGTTATATTAGTATTTTATTATGTTAGTATTTATTTATATTTTTATCGCAATGTATTTATTTATATTTTCCATGTTTTTAAGTTTGCATAACGAACATATATTTTGTCAATGCGGTGACCTTTTATTCGAGCGTAAACGGGGCCAGTATCAGGCGTAGTGATAGTGGTTGGGCGTTTACTCTCGAATAATGGGGCCTTTAAAATCTACTCGCATTTATAACCGAATTTTAATCTAATCGTCACTTTAATCCGGAAAGTTTAATATTAATAAAGCGGTAATTATTAAAATACCAATTTTGGGCGGTGTGGGAGTGCTAATCCTTCCCCATCCGTAACCGACTCCCGAACCCATAAATTTTAAATCTCTGATTTTTTTACGGTGTCCGGCCTACCTAAGTGGTCGGTGGCGACTCAATTTTTAAATAAAACGCGGGTTTTATAAAACCCCACCCAAAAGACAACATTTTCAAAATAAAAAACAAAATAAAAAACACCTCTTTTTTTAGCGAGAAAAAACATCGCTACAATTATCATAGGTATTTGGCCGAGTTCAAGACTGGAGCCGAACGCAATGAAGCTGCTGAGAGTACTCTCAATGCCTACAAATCTGCTCACGTAAATTTTCCGTAATTTTCTTCCAAAATCCTTAGATTTCATTTTTTTGTTAACTTCCCCCCGTTAATCAGGACATCGCCAACGCCGAGTTGCCCCCAACTCACCCGATCCGACTCGGACTGGCGCTCAACTTCTCTGTTTTCTACTACGAGATTCTCAATTCTCCTGATCGCGCTTGCAGCCTCGCGAAACAGGTAGGCTACAAATTTTTCTTTACTTTAAATAATAATCTGTACATAATTGATTGACGTGTCGGATTTTGATTGGTTAGGCATTCGATGAAGCGATAGCAGAATTGGATACACTGGGCGAGGAATCATACAAAGACAGCACTCTGATCATGCAACTCCTCCGTGACAATCTCACTCTCTGGACCTCCGATTTGCAGGTGAAGTTAATTTCACATTTTAATTTTTAAAAAAAAACTATTTCCTCCCTTTATTTCTTGGTTATTTTCTTAATTTTCGAATTTGGTTGTGATTGTATATATATTAATAATTAATTAGGATGATGGAGATAAGATTAAAGAAGCGGCGAAGAACGAGGAAGAGAAGCAACCAAAGCAGTGAAATCAAAATTAATGTTTGGTTATCCTTTTTCAGACGTGTTTCTTAATTGGTAGCAGAAGATTGGGGATAACAAATATTTTAGCCAATTCTTGTCTTTGTTTTTTTTATTGTTTCTTTTTTCTGTGTCATCTAAAATTGATTGAACTATAAATTGATTTATTTTTATGGTTAATTTATTTGAATAAATTTAACATCATACATTCAAATTTTGTAAAAAAAAAACTATTCTTTTATGTACTATTATATCGATAATAGTGAATTGCATTAATTGATAAATAACATTCGATTGTATTAACCTATTTGCATCAACTGAATGCATAGAAATGATTGACAAAATTAAATGATATCATGTTTATTTATTGAACAAGCAAAATAACATATAAAAGTTAATTTTATTTAATACTTATTTGAATAGTTTATTGGGATCCACTAATTGATCGAGTGGCCAAAGATGTTAACTTAATCAAAAAAATATTTGACACATTAATATGTACTAGATTATGAAAAAAATTTATATAATTGTTAATATATGAAATTATTTTTAGTACAATTTAATTTAAATGATATTCAATATATATATATATATTAATCTTATCTATTTAAAGAAAAAATAATTATTTAAATAATACAAGAGAATATGGTCTACTTTTTTTCTTTTTTGAAAAAAAAACGAGTTTTATTAAAAATCCATTCTCATAATTAAGTTTAGAAAAACCCTAACCGAAAAAAGAAAGAAGAAAAGAATGCTCAAATGGTTATTAACACAAGGAACATTGTTCATCCCATTACATGAAAATTTAATGGTTATATTTTTATACATAAATCATGAAAAAAATTATACAACCTTTTATATTTAAACTCTAAAATCTAAAATATAAATTCTTCTAACACCCTAAATTCTAAATTCTAAGGCCTAAACTCTAAATTCTAACCATAAATTCTATACCCTACAACATAGACCTCTAAACCCTAAACTCTAATCTAAACCCCTAAACTCTAACCTAAACTCTTAAACCTTAAAAATAAAAGGCTTGTGTAAACAAACTTGTGTATTAAAGTATTTTCCAAGAGTTAAACCCAAAAATCTCGTACATATTTGAATAGGAAAAACACAGTGCAAAATCTAACCCTAATTGAGATACCGAGAAATAGTAGTGAGCAAAGCCTGACTCGGCGTGAAAATTTTGATTTTTTTTTAATTTTGAGTTATTTGAGACTCGAATAACTCGTAAGAATTTTGAGTTCGAGTTTGTCCAACTTGAAATCCAAATTTTAAAGTGTTGCGATTAGTCACTGATTTCTTTTTTCTTCAATTCCTCCTTTATATTAAGTCAATTTAAACCAAATTTGAACCACATGTTTATGGAGAAATTCCATAAATATTGCTTTCGGATTTTTTTTTCAAAATATGATACTTTTCATTTTATTCCCGAAATATTGCATTTGCTACAGTACCCTAGAAGTTAACTTTTGACCAAATTTTTGACCAAAATCCTACCATATTGTCATTCCTAATTTTTTTTTTATCATTAAACCTTTAAAAATAATAATAATATCTAATTTATTTTATCATATATAAATCTATACAAACGTGATATAAATCAAATATAAAGATTCTTTGAAAAAAATGTGGGCCAAATGAAAACATAATTACCATCAATTAAATGATAGTTGAGAGATAGTAAAAGGCGGGAGACTTGCATATTATTATATTAATTTGATTTATTTTCATGCCTCCATGCCCAAACATTAGTTGGGAAAAAACAGACACTTGCATTGTACGTCTCAAAAAAATACAAGGAAACAAAAGCTTGGGACTTGCAAGAAATTAGATGGCAAAGCCAAAGAACAATGAGAATCCTACATGATCCACCCATTCTTGGAGCCAGGCAAGGGAACCCCAATTACAAGCACGACAATAAAACAAAACATAATCAAAGTCATGGCTTTTACCTACACTGATACTGTCTTAACTAAAACCAGCCTCTTCTTGGAGTCGGAGCAGCATTTGTTTCACAGATTCTGCAATTTCATCCGCACTGTTCATATTGCATCCTTCCTCAATCTGTCACAATGTAATTTTATTTATTTAGATTCGTGTATAAAAATATCATAGATGTGTTTATAATTCGAGGTATGTTGTCTTACGTATTTGGTGGGTCGTTAAAGGTTATATCCTACACGTATATTAATTATCGAATATAGATACTTCGAGCAAAATTAGGATAATTATTTGATACACTGGCGGTAGAAATTAAAAGATTCTACAAGAGCCTTAATTTTAAGGTTTAGGGAGTCAGGTTAGGGTGTAGGGTTTAGGTTTAGTAATTTAGAATTTAGTGATTGTGAATAGAATTTAAGGTTTAAGGTTAGAATTAAGATTTATAGGTTAAAACCTAAATCCTCAACATATTACACTAAAACCTAAACCCTATATTCTAAACATTACCCCTAAACCCCTAAACCTTACATCCTAAAACTAAGGCGTTTGTGAAAAAAAGTTTTTACCACCGGTATTGAATATAAATCCGAAAAATAAAGGGTCGGAGTAACCTAAATTATTACCTTGACATTGATTGAATACAAGGCCATTCCATCAGCAGTTGTGGCATTGAGGTGGAGAACGGTGAGCTTTAACCTTTGTAATCCATCGACCAGTTTCGACAACCGTTTGGGTCGTTTCTTCGAGAGTATTTTCAAATTGGCATGAGTCTCCGCCATGGTGACTTCAATGTCTGCCTTGCTTCGGGTGGCGGCCATGGACGACTGTGAATTGTCGCCCTGAGTTGCACGAGTTGAGATTTGGAAAGCTGAAAACTCAACAAACAGTTTAGTCGTTCTCCTAAGTCCTATGAGCATCCAAGGACTGCAAGAGCTGCAAATTATCGATGCTTGATCACCCTGTAAGGGTGTGTGTGTGTATTGTGTGTATATATATACACATTTAAGCTTATGATACCGAAAGGGGTTGATTAGAGTTGTACGAAAACGTTATTATTGTGGTGAATTATTACTTACTGTATTAGTCTAAATTAATGATTAAACATAAATAACTTTATGGTAAATTATGTAAATCATTACTGAATTTTATTCTCAAGCCTATTTTGGTCACTGAAGTTTCAAAACATGCAATTTACTCACTGAAGTTTAGATATTGAACATTTTTTTGTCACTCTTCCATTAACTTTTAGACGATGTCCATTTACCGGCACAGTAAAACTTTTACATGATCCGAACGGTGGAAAGCTTCATTGGCACGAGGGAAACAATATACTGAGAAACAAGCTTCATCTAATGACAGAGGAGGGAGATCAGCGAGAGAAAAATTGAAAAGTTTTTTTATTCGTGAACTTCGAGATATTTTCTGGCAAAATGGAGGTCAGATTCGGATTCAAAGGGCCGAGACGAAACGACTAGTGATATTTGGGACCAAACAACCATCATCTACGATCGTCGATGGTGGCATTCGACGACGATGATCGATGGACGACGTCCATGTCATAATGCTGTCCAACAGTTACCGAAAGAGTAACCAGAAATGTTTATTCTAAACTTCAGTGAGTAATTTAAACATTTTGAAACTTTAGTGACTAAAATAGTTTGAGAATAAAATTCAGTGATGATTTACGTAATTTACCCATAACTTTAATACTGACACTTTGAATATAAGGTGGCATCGAATATTTGACTATTGTGACTTGTGAGGCATTCATTCGTTCTCAATAATTGCGTTTAACATAGTGGCAAATCTAAAAATTTAAGATTGTGAGTTTAAAAAAAATCTTCTTAAATAGGTAGGTAAAAAAAATTCACACACTAAATTAAAAAATATATCAAAATATAACACTAAACTAGACTTATTTTTATAAAATAAAAATGAGAATGCAGATGCTCCCCATCAGGACTCAATGCATCCGTCATGGTTTAACAATATGCAACATGAGTAGAAATCTTTTGTTCTCGCCGCTCTCACTTGGTTTAATAATACGTAACATGAGTAGAAATCAAAAATAAAAATACGAAATGCAGATGCTCTTCATCAGGGCTTACTGCAACCGCTCCCCATTAGAACTCACTACATCTCTTTCGTTCTTGCCTTTCCAGATCGATTGTTGACATCTTCTCTATCAATTGTCTCCATTGTTGTTGTCGTTGCCTCTAATAAGGTAAAAATCTTTGCAAACATAAGTGAAAAAGACTTGCAAAGATGCTCAAAAGACAACAAAAGAAAAAGAGAACTCAAACTATGGGCAGATCTTGATAACTCATGTTAAAGGGGTTTATTTAAAATTTAAAAAAAATAAATGTTTAAAATTTTTAAAATCTTGAGATTAAATAAGAAATTTTAAAAATTTTAGAAAATAATTTAATTGAAAATATTCAAAAGTTTTGAAATATAATAATATTTTTATAATTTTTAAGAGCCAAACTAAAAATTTTAAATTTTTCCAAAGATTAAAAGTTCGCCAAATTTTAAAGAGTCGAAATCTCTACATCCTTTAATGAGGCTCCTCCCCTGACTCAAACTCAAAAGTTAACCATTAGAAAAGAAAGATTGAAAACTATGGGCTGTCGCATAGAGGAGAAAAGTGTTCCCTACAAGAGAAGCTCAAAAGACAACGAAAAAAAAAGGGGAGAACTCGAACTCAAAAGTAAACCACTAGAAAATGAAGATTGGAAACTATGGGCAAAGAGGGGTAAAGTGTTCCCTACAAGAGAAACTCAAAAGATGGCAAAATTCAATTTAAAATTTAAAAATTTACATGATCTATATGGACATCATGAAATATTAATGGATTATTAAAATATAAACGGATAAACTACTCTATTAGTCATCCAACATTTAGGATGATATCATTTTGATCACCAAAAGATAGTCCTTTCAATATAGTCACTATCATTTAAAACTTTTATTCCAGTCACTAGACAATTAAACCTCTAATGATGTCTGACTTAGCATGTCATCTCGTTTTCACAAGTTATTTTTTGTCAATAAATAAATATTACAATGTGTCTCCAATAAGGTGGAGATATGTATCATCATCTTATTAGTCACATATTTCAAACCTAAAAACTCACCTACCTTCACTGCACCACCACACTAAATTATTTGTTACATGAATGAGAATAATTTGTTTAGGTTAAACCGATATTATAATTAGTTACATTTATTTTAAATATACGGAGTGTTAATTACAGTTAATTAAAAAATTTATTAATTTATATTATGATTAATATATTTTTACAAAATAAATATAATTAATTTCAACACCGATTTAAGTTATTTATTCTCATTTGTGTAATAAATAAATCAGTTGGATGAAGTGGTATTTATTTATTGACAGAATAACATATAGAAATGAGATGGAATGTTGAATTAGATTCCTTTAGAAATGATATTTTTTGTGACCAAAATGAAAAAGGTAGTTCATCATGTATACAATTATGAAAGCTTGTAAAACTGTATATAATAATATTATATAGTACCCTTGGCCAAGCATAATTGGAGGAGGATACAAAATAAAAACACTTACATTCAAGTATTGTGAAGGATTCATTGACTCGTATAATTGTTCATCGAAAATATGAATTAGGAAAGTTCGTTGAAAATGCATCAAGAAAGCTTTTCAAGAGGCGGGAAGCATTTATACACCATCATCTTCTGGGCAGTTTAGACCACATGTAGACAACAAAGAAGCAGAGGAGTGCAAAAAGAACCACATGAACAATATGGTTCGAACCATGTTTGATTATGCTCTGGTTCAGTTTCCTAATGTTGTTTTTCACCGCAGCTTCAGCTTTAATCAGGGTCATTTGCTGTTGTAAAAGGACATCACTCACACGTTCGGCAACACATGATTTTTTAAAAAATATAAACAAATATAAATACAAGCAACTACAAAGTAGACGTAGGTAAAAAAAATTGGTGCGTGGGGACGGGGACGGGGGCGGGCAAGGGCAAGGGCCCCTGCCACTTAATACATAGATCCTTCTGTGAGACATGCAATCGTAAACTGAAAAAACATATCACCATTAAAGCAATGATAGAACTCATGGTGTATGCATGTTTACTATGTCCTTAGATTTACCACTTTTTCATGTTATTTTGCAGAGTTTCCATTTCCATAGTTCACATGGTTCAAAACTCTATTCCTCCTTTTCTCCCTCACCGTTTCAGTTCACTACACACGGTTGTGGGATATTTAAGGTAAAACCAGACACTGCATACGACAGTATCAATATAGAGAACACGAATAGTACAAATACATGATACTCCATGTTGTCAATAACCCGGTGTATATATCTCAAAACCTGGCGCAACCAAAACACTTTTACCATGTCTCTACAACATAGCCGACACCCTAGAACTGGTTACATCTCTACAAAGTAATTATCTCTCATCATTTTAAAGGTTAAATATTGGTTTATATTTATAGACCTCAAATACTTGGTCACCAAGAAACCTTATTCAATAAAATTTCATACCTAATATAGATATATTATAATTTAAGTCAAAATATAGCAAACACAATAATTCCTCACATGGAAGTAATAAAAACATCACATCATGTATTTCATAGAATGCAAGGCACATAAAGAGAAAGAATGTGAAGGAAGAGTGCATAGAAATGACAAATACCAGTTGATCTAAAAAGTCCTTTTGAAATTTTGCTTCGGAGCCTATTTCCTGAGCAACCTACCGCAATATATTTCAGTAAGAACAAAGTTTAAGACAACCTTTACGATTCACATGATCCAACTGCATTAAGCTCAATATTCCAAGTTTTTCATATATTTTGAAAATTATGAACATATCCATATCCGAATGTGTGCCTAAAAAGTAATAGGTACTCTAGGGAAATTGAAGAGTGCGAGTATTGTAGAACAGAACACCAGCAACACTTTGCAATAAGGGTAAAAACATGCGTCTACGAAATTAAAAGCCTGAGTTATTTGAATTTAGAGTGAACGCTGAAGATATTCATCTTTGTTGGTGTAGTTTCCATCCAGAATTTGAATAGAGACCAAAACAATAACGGAACGTTTATCATTCGTCATGAAATCTGCTAAAACTGAACTGATTTGCAAATGCATGACAGCATTTCGTGTAAGGAATAAATTGCATTCTTAATGCTGAAAGGCCAAACAGATGAAGATGAATAATCGCATCAAATTAGAAAATAAACAAATACTTCGAAATTTCTAACATTTCTCAATAGTTTAAATTAGCTACGGAGACCCGTGATCTCGTCGTCCAAATCAGCATGCACTGGATCAATCCGCAATTGTATTTCATCGGAGCCAGCCACCGGTATCGTGCTTAAACCTTCCCTATTTCAATATTAAGGATAATCAAAATTAGCTAACAAAAACAAACATTTTTAAAAGAAGAAAGCTAAGAAAATATAAACCGTTCAATTTTCTGATCATAAATGAATTGAATATGAAGAAACTAAAGAGAGAGAGAGAGAGAGAGAGAGAGAGAATAAAATGAAACCTTGATCTGTAAGGAGCCGCGCAGCCGTAAAAAGAATCGCCACCGGTTCGATCGGAAATAGACCCCATCAAGAGGAAGCGGGAAACGCCTTACGACAACAAGGGAATTCCGATTCAATTGTGTATGTATATGTGATATTGTAACGATAGTTTGCCCGATTTTGAAAGTTAAGAGTTGGCAATGGCAACGACGGAACCGTAAGCTACTTTTTTTTCCTGCACTATTTTAAAAAATAAATACAAAATAAAAGGGATGACTTCGTGGAAGTAGATATAGACCGTTGAATCGTTGATATATAATCGTGCGGCGCTCGAACGTTGGGTTTCGAAATAAAAGGCCTTTGGGTCGGGTCGACATGCCTGACTTTGAAGTTGAAGGCTGGTAAATAGTCAACCGTTCACATATTAATTTCGCTTTAAATCCATACCCTGACGTTTAAAACGGTGTCTATGATCTTAATCCAGCCACGAATTATACTTTCGTTCTCCTCTCTCCCTAATAAAAAAAATTATACTCGGAAAAACTACTCCTATATTCTCTGAAACGATTATAAAAAGTTTTTAAAGTTTTTTTTCTTCTCTAGCGACGGCCTTTGGCCGTTTTGCTAGTTTTGTATTTATATAAAAATTCATCTTTGTTGATGAATTCTATTTTCATGTTTTCTTATTTTTTACTTTGCCAGTTTCATCTTATATATACTTTTTTGCAGTTTTTTGTCTGCTTTTATGGCAGTAGTTTCATCTGTTTTTATGGCAGTGTTAGTCTGACATGTGACAGTGTTAGTCTATCTTTGTGATAGTGTTATCTACTTTATCAGTAACGTTCGTATGATGAATATCACTCGAGCGCCTTTAGCAGCGAAGATCGGTGGTCAGTAAAGTTTGATTCCCTTTTGTGGTGTTGTCGTTTTGCCAAGATCAAGCAACGAAAGAACTTGCTTTCTTCTTAGAGCACTCTTGTCAAAGTAGTAGTATTGCTGGATTTTATCAGAAGATTGTTAGATCTTTTGAAAGTGATAAGCCTTGTACTTTATTGACTTCACACCCTTAGGGCTTTATTGTTCTATTTGATGTATAGAAATTTCAATGTTTGTGGTGTGATTATTTTGTAACATTTTCACTTTGAATACAATCCAGTTTTAAAAAAAATTATACTCGGAATATATAATTTTAGGGTAAACTACATAAATGGTCACCGAAGTTTTAGGCCATATTCATTTTAGTCACCGTACTTTTAAAATATTCGATAAGGTCATTGTAGCGACCTAAAAAAACGAGGAACGAGTTTTAAGGTATTTGGAGGTCCTTCAGGTATTTAAAAATATTTTCCATGGGGTTTTAAAAATCGTATTTTATTTAAAATGGAGTCGCCACCAGCCACTAAGGTAAGTCGGGCACCATAAAAAACCAGAGATTTTAAAAATATCGGGTTCGGGAGTCGGTTACGGATGGGGAAGGATTAGCACCCCCACACCGCCCAAAATTGGTACTTTTATAATTACCGTTTTATTAATATTAGACTTTCCTGATTAAAGTGACGATTAAGCTAAAATTTGGTTATAAGTGCGAGTAAATTTTAAAAGCCCCGTTATCCGAGAGTAAACGCCCAACCACCATCATTACGCCTGATACTGGCCCCGTTTACGCTCTGATAAAAGGGCACCGCATTGACAATAATATATATCCGAAATGCAACTTAAAACATGGCAAATATAAATAAATACAGTGCGATAAAAATATAAATAAACACTAACATAATACTAATATAACATAAGTACATAAATATTAATCTAACACATAATTAAAACGAATCTAACATAAATAAAATACTTTTCTAAAATATTCATAAATATTAATTAATATAATAATATAATAATATGTACAAACAACAATATAAATATACATAAAATCTTATATATATATATATATTAAAGTATAAAAATAATAAAATGTTATACATAATAGATTTAAAGCATATGTACACATATCATGATATTAATATATAATAAAAACTTTGTATAATAATAATAGCATATTACACACATAATAATAATAATAATGCTAATATGAATGGATGGATCATATTAAAATGCATGAAGCAATATAAAGTATATCATGAAACTAGATGTTAATTGCTAAAATGTACAAATATTAAATTACATGGCAAAACTAGCAAACATATTAGGACTGAAATGCAACAAATATAAAACCTGAAGAAATAAACATAAATTTTATAGAAATAGTGTGTTAGAAATTATAAAATGTAATGTAGTGACTAAAATGAAACAACACGGAAATCTAAAGCCACAAAAAACATAAGAAAAATCATACTAAATGCACATAAAAAGCATGCAGACTAAACACATAATTATACCAGGACTAGTAGTTAAAACGAGATGAAAATTTGAGGGCTTAAAGTGTAATTAGACCCTAGGTTAAAATAAATGCGGGAACAAAAGGGGAATGACCGATATGGTAAATAAATCGTGGACAGAAACGAAGGAGGGAGGAGAGTTCAAGGACCCGATGTGTAATTTGCCCGCTAAGGACATGTGGATCCTCCCGAGTTTGGGTCATTGCGTCGGGTTGGAGCCATGAAACGACGTCGTTTCATCTTTACCAAATTAAAACAGGGTTTGCTCCATTTTTGGTTATTTCGAACAGATAACCTAAAAAAACTAAACTATTTTCACTCATCCTCTCCTCCTACTCACAGTGGCGGCCGCATCTCCCGTCTCACGCCGTTCATCGACCCACGGCCTCAGGGCGACGACAACAATGATGACGAGACACGGCGACCCTATCCCCAAACACATGTATAATCGAAATCTCCTATTTTGATTCGAATGAGGGAGGAGAGTTCAAGGACCCAAGCATGTTTTTTAAATTTTAAAAAACTAAAAATAAAAAAATATTTTCAAAAAATCAAACTACCCTAATTCTTTAAAAGAAACGCTGTCCTATGAAGAATCCATTAACCAAACCGTTTATCCATTTGAAACCTACTTATAATAGATTAATAGGATAAGTTTAATTGTGCTTAAAATATTTTTTAAACATTTATAATAATAAATTTTAACAACAAAACATAAAAATTAAAAAAACTAATCTATTAAAAGTCAATAAATAACAATTTTAATGGACAAAGAAATATGATTCTTAAAAAAAACAAAACATTCTCCACATTTTTCTAAACACAAAGTATAAAAATTTAAAAAATGGATTTTTGTATAACATTTTTTTCCATCTTATTAATTATATAATCATAAACTAATAATTTTATATACTGGATAAGAGGTGGAGATATACACTTTATTATCATAATCGCTTCATATCCACCCTCCATAAAGAAAACTAGTCATACTCTTCTCACATTCACTTCAAAAAATCAACCAATTTGGAGTGGACCGATTAAAAATCTGTCAGACTCAGACAGTTCAATTTTTGTCATCCTGAAATAAAATGCTCCGGATATACGAATACTTTTAGGTGAAAATATTCATTTATTATCTAATTCATTTGATTAAGTTTGTAAATTAGAGATTATATTTAAATTAAGAATACAAGTAGCTATTCAAGTGATATAGAATGGTTTATTTTTCTTAATGAATCAGATTCAAACAATATTTTCTATAAAAAATATTAAAAGTATAAATAACATAAAACGTTAAAAAGAATGTACAACTACATTAATAAAACTTGCTCAAAATTTAGTCTAAATGGGTAAAAATAAAGTATAATTTTAAGCAACATAAAGACGAAACGCGGAAATTCAAAATAGACTTATGGGTAAAGTACACAATTGGTCACTAAACTATCTCTAAAAATATAAAATGGTCATCAAACTTTCAAATGTTACATAATGAGCATTAAACTTTAGTTTTTATTACAAAATGGTCACTGAACCGTTAACTGTCGTTAATTGGGTGACGTGACAGTTACAAAATTTAGAATAATATATCATTTAATCCTCCATATTGACACATTTAATCAATTTATTTATAATTTAACCCCCATTATTGATGTCTAAATGTGTAAATATTGAGGAGTAAATATGTTATTATACAAAATTTTGTAACTGTCGCGTCTCCCAGTTAACGATAGTTAACGGTCCAGTGACTATTTTGTAATAAAAACTAAAGTTTAATGATCATTATGTAATTTTAAAAGTTTGGTGACCATTTTGAGAACCAAATTCATCAAGGAAAAATTACGAAGAAATAAATTAAAACATGTAAATTCGAATGACGTGAAGTAAAAAAAACATTTCCCTCTTTTAAATACATCTATCCTCTTTCATAGAAACTTAACAAACCGTCGTCGAAATCTCTTTTTTTCTCAAACTAGACACTATACAAACGTAGGAATGATGATCGAGAAAATCAACCCTGCATATTGTTTCATTAATGATTTTGATTGCATCGAAAACCATCACAAAGAGAGCTCTAATCATACTAGATCGTCAACCAGGGATGGCAAGGGGTAGGGTTGGATTTTTGGCCGATCCGTACCCGACCCAAAAATTTAACGCCTCCATCCAAATCTGACATGGGTCGACATTTTATAATGTTCCAACCGACCCGAACCTGAATTCTAGAGTAAAAACCTAAACCCAACCCGACCCGACATAAATAAAAAATTATCATTTTTCATTATTATTTGATAAAATAGAGGTAATTGAAAAATACAAATAAAGAGGGAGCGTTGTAATAATTATTCTATTTTTATTATACAAAATAGAGAATAATTAATATATATATATATATATATATATATATATATAAAAAAAGATAGTGACATTGTAGTAATTATTTCTAAATATTTAGAATAAAATCAAACTATTATTTTGGGTCGGGTAGGGTATTTTTCACCATAAAGCCAAATCGGCCCGACTTTATCCTCAAAAAATCAAACACGAACCTAAAATTTCTTTTTAAAAAACCTGACATTATAGGATCGGGTCAAGTCAGAACATATCGGGTATGGGTCAAATGGCCATCCATATCGTCAACCTTCTTTGATCAAAGGTGTACCTTCAGTGGAGGAACTTGGGTAAGAGTTTGGGGGGTCAACTTAATTTTTTTTAAATTTTGAAGGTTTAAATTAAATTTTTTTCATATATTTTGAGGGTTTAACTAAGATTTTTAATAATTTTGAGTTATTTAATAAAAACTTTTATAAATTATGAGAGGATATTTATTTAAAATATTCAAAATTTTGAAGGTTAATATGAATTTTTAAAAAACTTAAGGGAGTCTAAATTATTATTATTTTTTTAAAAAATGGGAGTCAACTTTCAGTTTCTCAAAATTTTAAAGGGGTCATAATCACCCCTAGTCTTCACTAAGTTACGTCATTGTGTATCGTGTTGATCGTAACATAAACATCAAACTACCCTAAATATAAAAAATAGTACCAAAAAAATAAAAAAAACGTATCACATAAATAAATAAACATAATATAATGCATGAAAATGATAAATTCAGAACAAAAATAATTGTTATTTAAAACTAAAAAATATAAAAAAAAATCAGACAACTGCTAAAATGGCAACCGAAAGCTATAATTTTAAAGAAAACGTTAAATATTTTGAAGAGAAAAATAAAAGTGACTTTCTATATGTATAAAAAAGTGCAGAAAACAATTTTAAATTGAAGCGGAGTGATAACGTCCTGAATTATTGCGCCTTTTGCTCGTGGCTCGCGTGATAGTGGAAAATGTGTGTCATGTGAGATGGAAGGTAATTGACGGAACAGCTAATTCATCAGTAACAATTTAATACAAGGAAAATTATATGGTATATTGTTGGAGTGGTTTTCAAATTTCACGAGTTTTAAAGTTAAGGATGCCACATACTCCTAAGATGAAATTAAAACAATTTAAATATAAAAACTATATACTAAACTTTATTATATAAAAGAAAATATTTTTATAGAAAATATGAAAAATATTCTATGCACCTTGGTTAAAAATTTGTTTTTCACAAATGTGTTTTAAAGATTTAGGCTTATAGTTTTAGTGTTTATGGTTTAATAATAGATTTGATATTTTAAAGTTTAGAGTTGAGGGTTTAGAATTTAAAAGTTAAAGTTTAGGTACCTAAAAGGAACATGTGACGGCTTTAAAAGCCCACTAATAGAAGAAAAAACTTTTCATCGACGATGCATTAAATAATTACCTATATAACATATATTTTTCAAAATTGATTCATTGTGTTACCTTGAATGGAATGATAAATAATATATATGTTAGCTTTAGGGTTATATTTTGATTTATTTTCTTTATCGTTGCTTGGTTAATGTGTCTAAAAAATTACTAAGTAATGAGTTTTAATTTATTTAAAAATATTTAAAAGAATAAAAAGATAAAAGCATAATTATAATAATATTTATATTAACATTTAAAGGAAAATCATTAGTATTTTTTTACTAAATTGTTATTTGATTAATCGGGATCAAGTCAACTAGTCTTTAATCTAACATAAATTATTTTATCGTTTTCTGTCACATTATAAAAAAAATTCAAAAGTTAACTAATTTTTCTTTACTGAACTTGATATAAACTTTTTTATATAATTTTTATTTGTTTGAAAATTTATTGATATGACATTAAAGGGCAACATAAGTGCTAACGGGTTGGTCAAAGTGGTAAATAGCTTGGTTCCGTTAACCAGTTCGAGGCGTTGTGTATGTAGAAAATCCCCTTTAAAAGACTCACCCACCAAAGCAGGTGTGCGATGCGGGTCGGTCTAAATTAATCAGGGCGAAGCCTTAGAAACCAAAAGGACAACAAGAAAAAAAGGCAAAATAAGTGACGTTAACATTTCATCAATGAAAAAATCGATATTATTGTTCTGTCATATTTGTATCAAATTGATAAAAAGATAAGAAAATAAAACAATAAAAAGTTTAAGAACTAAAATGACTAAATTGATAAAGTTAAGGGACTAAAAATGTCATTTTGCCTTAAAAAGATTTATACTACCAACCTCACAAACTGACCACTTCATGGACTTAGCTTTCCACTCCCAATTTATCGTGTGATCCGTGTGATCTAGCCGTATCACTCGCACGCGTCAACATATTCTTTACATTCTCGGCCTTGGCCTATAAATATAGCAGCCCGTATTTGAATTCCCTCATCCAAAGAAAAAAGAAACAAAGGTACACGTTTTTCCTTTTTTTTTTTTAATTTTTTTCCTGAAGGAAAATGGGAAATGAAGCGGGGATTGTGAGGAAACCAAGATTTATCGGCCTCCACGGATTCAGAACAAGTGGAGCAATCCTCAAGAAACAGATCGAGACCAAATGGCCTAAATCGGTATTGGATAAGATTGATATTGTTTACACAGATGCGCCTTTCCCAGCTCAGGGGAAATCCGATGTCGAAGGGATCTTCGATCCTCCTTATTACGAGTGGTTTCAGTTCAATAAGGTAAAAATCAAATAACAATCACCCGCTTTTCCCCTTATTTTTTCTATTGTTTCCGTGTTTTTCTTCATCAAATTAATACAACCTTGAACACTTCTCTTATTTTTTGATTTTTTGATATCGTAGGAATTTACGACTTACACTAATTTTGACGAATGCCTTGCTTATATCGAAGATCTTCTAATTAGACAAGGACCTTTCGATGGTCTCCTCGGTTTTTCACAGGTTTGTTCTGTTTGGTTGCCGAGAATTTGAAGGAATCCTTTTATGTTCAATATATTTTCTAATCATCCAAACATCAATCCATTTCTAATATATTTGAATAATCATACAGGGAGCCATCTTATCGGGCGGATTGCCGGGATTGCAAGGGAAGGTGGGTGGAAACTGCTCCTTATGGTTTTCAGTTTTATTTTATTATTTTTTAATATTAAACACTTTTTGCCCTTAAATGATTGGATGGTGTTAGGTTTTTCAAAAAAAAAATTGAATTGTATATTTTAATATTTGGTTTGGATTTCAGTTTTTATATTAATTTATTAATAAAGTTTTATTTTTTTAAAATAAATTACAACAATTAAATATTTAAATAACTTCCAAACATTATTGTCTCATTCAATTTTTTCTCAGCCTAAACGTGGATAGTTTTTGGCCATGATTGCAGGGTGTGACACTTACAAAAGCTCCCAAAATAATGTATTTGATAATAATTGGAGGGGCTAAATTCAGGAACGAATCAGTGGCAGAAAAGGCTTATTCTTCCCCCATTCAGTGCCCATCTGTTCACTTTTTAGGTACAATAAACGCCCTTTTACTTTTCTTATATTCACTCGTTTATTTCCCAAAAACTGGAGAATTTTTTTTAAAGGAAAAACTGGAGAAATTTAGTTGCACCAAACCAATAAGAGATGTCGATTATACATATATATGAATGATTCTTTAATTAGCCGAGTGGTAAAAAATATTCATTTATTTTTTATTTTGTGTGAGTTTAAATCTTGATATTTACATTATAAATATATAGTTTTAAAAGTTTAATTTAAGGTTTAAAATTTGTAGTTCAGGGATTTTGAATATTAAACAATTAAATATTCTATTGTAAAATTACTCTTTTAACTCTTAAAAAAATATATTTCATTTTGGTCTCCTAAATTTTGAATATTTTTAAATGATCCTCAATTAATAATGTTGAGTTTTGCTATTTTAGGCTTGATATTTAGATTTTAAATTCTATTATTTAGATAAGAAGAGTTGGTAAATTTTTATTTACACAACCTAATAATAACTTATACATTATTTGTTGTATTTTAAATTCCAGTATATGCTGGTCGTATTTGTTGTATTGAAGTATATGCTGGTCGTATTTTTAACTCTTTAATTCTCATTTTTTTCAAACATATAAAGGTATAAATATACATATTAAAGTTGTATTGTTTTGTTTTATATTTGTTTCTCACTCGTATGTATGCAGGAGATAATGATTTCCTGAAACCTTATGGATTGGAGCTGCTGGAATCCTGTGTGGATCCTGTTGTCATTCAGCATCCAAAGGGCCACACCATTCCCAGATTTGGTAGGCTTTATATTTCTATCATGATATTGTTCTTTAAAATATTCGTCTTCGATTTTTTTTTTCATTCAAATTTGAGTAACAAATGATTTTTATTTATAATTTTTGTTTTTTATAAAATAAATTTTCAGATGAAAAGGGATTAGAGATGATGCTGAGCTTTCTGGAGAGGATTCAGGAAGATATTTTGTCTGAAGGTCAAGGAAAGGATGAGAATGTTTTAGAAGCATAAAGTTAGAAAAAAAGGAAAGAAACTCGTTTACTTTCAAATACCCATCCGAATTATAACTGGTTATGTAAGATTAGTATACGAACAGGCAATAACATGTACTATGTGGACATGCAAAAAAAAAAAAACATTTCAGTAAAATTAGTTTGGGAATTTTCTTCAGGTTAATTATAAAATTGAAGATTTTAATTATCCCAGTTCAATTATGTGGTGATTTTTAAGCCCACATTATTTTAAAATTTAAATTAATATATCATATAATTACAATATGTACTGAGCTTAATATTTAAATAAATGCCTAAATTATACGTGATCTTTTCAGATAATTGCTTAAAATATTTTTTGGTCGAAGTAGGTATCTAAGGATTCATTCAGTAATCATTTTTTGGTCCTAGTAGGTAACTAAGGTAAAACGTGACATGTGACATATTTATTAATTCTTCATTTTTGTTAAAAATAGTAAAAACTCATTAGTTAAAAACCCGAACTTTATCCAATTTCATAAATTCTCCTCCACCATTGTCGAATACCATGTCGTCATCGCCGAAGTATGTCTCTTCTCGTCGCAAGATCCAGCTTATCGTTTGACTAACTGTCATTCGATTGAATATTTAACGCATGGTTCGTTTGACCGCTCGTTCGTCGATTTCTAATGACGTAAGGTTGGGATTATCGAATGTGAAGAGGCGACGAAGGATAAGATGATTGGTGGTGGTTGAATCGACGTCCAAAGGAAAGAAATTTATGAGTTTAATGAATTAGCGTTAGGGATTGGGCCTATTTAAGAAATTAATGAATTTAAGGGTTTTTTTAATAGAATCAAATGTTTGTGGTTTTTTTTATTTAAAATAAACAAAATAATAGAAATAAGCCAAGTGTTGTGTTTTTAGCAGATAACATAAAATTTTTAACGGTTAATGACGATTTTTTTAAAAGAGCTAAAGAAAAAAATGTTAAGTACACATAGATCAAAAAAAAAAAAACTTTAAATATTTCTTTAAAAAAATTTGGTATAATTTAAAGGGTAAAACTTTGATACACGGGTTATGTAAAACTAATTTTACACAAACCTATTTATTTACACTATAAAAACTCAAATCTTAAATTATAACCCTAACCCTAAAAAATTAAACCCTAAACATTATACACTAAATTCTAACACTAACCTTAAACTCTAAACCATACAACCTAAACCCATAAACTTTAAACCCTAAACTAAAACCCTAACCCCTAAAACTAAAATGCATGTATATCAAATTTTTTCCTAATTTAAATACTTGTTTTTTTTTATGAATTTAGGCACTTATTTAAATCTTAAGCCTATGTACTATAAACGTGAAACGGAGAATAAAAAGTATAAGGAAAAAATTTTGATACATAGGCCGTGTAAACTTTAGTTTACATGTGCCTTTTAGTTTTAGGGTTAGGGTTTTAGTTTAGGATTTAAGGTTTAGGGGTTTAGGTTGTAGAGTTTAAATTTTAAGGTTAATGTTTAGAATTTAGGGTTTAGAGTGTGTGGTTTAGTTTTTTAGGGTTAGGGTTAGGAATTTAAAATTTGAGTTTTTATAGATAAATACATTGCATTAGTTAAACATAAATAAAAAAGAATAAAGTTCTTTGTAATTTTATTCACTTGTTATACAGTTATGTCTAAACACTCCAGCATGATTATAATTTTACTTTGCGACAAATTTTCATTTTTTTTGAACACAAGACAAATTTTTATTATTGACCAAACAAGAAGCCTTAAAATAATAGAAAAAATTTGATACACATGCCGTGTAAACTTTAGTTTATACGTACTTTTTAGTTTTAGGGGTTAGGGTTTTAGTTTAAGGTTTAAAGTTTAGGGGTTTAGGTTGTAAGGTTTAGAATTTAAGGTTAGCGTTTAGAATTTAGGGTTTAGAGTGTGGGGTTTAGTTTTTTAGGGTTAGGATTAGGAATTTAAGATTTAAATTTTTATAATATAAATACACATACTTATATAAAATTAATTTTACGCTGTCTGTGTATTAAAGTTTTACCCTAAAATAATCTACATTTATAAATTTCTAACTCATAAATAAAAAGGTGATAATGTTAAAAGAAAAATGGAAAAAATAAACCACACTGAGAAGAGTGTTGGGCAGTAGCAGAAAAATGATATGGTCGTTTCTCGCCCAAGCACCTGTCTCTCTCGCATATTATAAGAGCTCTCCTTCCATTTGCAAAGCCAAACCATCGACTCCTCTCAACCGCTTCTCTTCAGTTAATCCTTGTCGTTTTCTCTGTCTCTTTAATTATCTTTCTTCTTCTTCTCAGTTCATCTAGTTTAAAGCTAATTTTGTTTTGATTTACAGGGTTTTCTGGCTCCAATTTCGACCCCTTCAATCCGAGTGTTTTGTTCGAAGCCCGGTGAAGTGGGATCAATGGCTTCTTCGGTTCTAAATCAGGGTTCTATTTCGTACCTCACGCAACGAGAAGCAGCTGAGGTTGATGAGACTCTCATGGGTCCTCTTGGGTTTAGTGTCGATCAGCTTATGGTTAGTTTAGTGGTTTTTGTTTCTTAAATTTTCGTTGTGTCATTGTGTATTTATTTCTTCTGTTTTTTTTTTCAAAGCTTGAATGGTTACAGTTTATGTGAAATTTCCAGGAATTGGCTGGTTTAAGCGTTGCCACATCGATTGCTGAGGTAATGACTATTATCATTATTTTCATTTCTTTTATTGAATTTTGCTGGTTTCTATATACTAATTGAATTCATACGAAATTCCCATGTTTTTAAGTTTATCTGAGTTTGCTGAGCATGTTTCCGACCTGACATTGAATTGATTTCTCGTAGGATGTCAAATACTCGAATATTTATTGTTCAGTTGACAATTATTATATAAGATTTTACCTTTTTTCAGTGTGGAACTGCAAAAGGAGATTTTCTTGTTACCAAATTCCCATTTTTTTTAATTTAAGTTTTTTGATCAACTTGTTTTTGACATAACATTGAATTGGTTTCTCCTGGGATGTATATGCAGATATTTATTGTTCGGTTGACAATTATGCTCTAGGTTTTGTAACTTCATACCTTGTGCAACTGCGAAAGGAGCTTCTTCTTGTTGCAGGTTTATAAACGAAGTGAGTATAATTGTGTTCTTGCTATTTGCGGTCCGGGAAACAATGGAGGTGATGGTCTGGTTGCTGCTCCTCATTTGTATCAATTTGGGTATAAGCCGTTTGTTTGTTATCCTAAGCGAACTCAGAAACCCCTTTATTCTGGTCTTGTTACTCAGGTATGATTACTAGGTTTCTGGTTGTAATGTTATTGAACATTGAATAATATGGTTTATTTGAGTTGTTATCCGATCTGCTGGTTTCGTAGCTGGAGTCTCTGTCAAGCCCTTTCCTGTCTGTCGATGAGCTGCCTGTGGACTTGTCAAATGACTTTGACATTCTTATAGATGCTATGTTCGGATTTTCTTTTCATGGTAAATACTTGATAATTGTACTATTTTTTCTTATATATATTTCTTTCAACTTCTTGTTTATATATGTTCTTTGTTATGCCGCGACAATAATTTAAGATCTTATATCTTAGTCCCGCTACCAGAAATTTTGTATTGCTCTTTAATGCAAAAATAATCTGTACATATCTCAATTTTCTTTAGTAAACAAGCCTATACAATCTGCGCTCCTATCAATATCTCTTATTTACTGGTGCTATCAGATTGTGTTTATATCACGTCTCTTGGTTAGTTTTAGTTCACTCATTTTTTTATCTTATGTGTGTGTATCTTTTTCATAATTCTTGTTAGGTTTTTGGTGACTACATATTTTATCCTCTTAATTCATCATTTTTTAATCTTTCAGGAGCACCAAGGCCACCTTTCGACGAACTGATCCAGAAGCTGATTAACTTACATAATTATGAACAAGTGCAACAAAAGTCACCTGTTATTGTGTCTGTAGATATTCCATCCGGATGGCATGTTGAAGAGGGGGACGTTGGTGGTGAAGGAATTAAACCTGACATGTTGGTATGTCTTTTTCGCTGCCTTAGATTCTTCAAAAAATTCTTCTTGTTGTTTAAACTCGTTCTTAGGCACCCCTTTATATTAAATATCTAACTACTACAATTTTCTATCATCAAAGGTTTCTTTGACTGCTCCAAAACTATGTGCAAAGAAATTTTCTGGACCTCATCACTTTCTAGGTGGTAGATTTGTCCCACCAACTATTGCAGAAAAGTATAAGCTTTGCCTTCCCCAATATCCTGGAACATCTATGTGTGTTCGAATAGGAAAGCCTCCACAGATTGACATATCAGCACTCCGAGAGAATTATATATCTCCAGAGTTCCGTGAGGAGCAAGTGGAGGCTGATCCTTTGGATCAGGTATGGATTCAAGACAAACATGCTATTTACTCATTTAGTTTATTTGAAAAACCTTTTGTTTTAATTTGTATTTTCTCGCAAATAATTTATAGCATTTATTTATTTCAAAATGTAAATTTCACTTGTCTTACAGTTAAATGGTTTGATGATTCGGTGGCAGCCAACCTAAAGGAACCAAATGCTATGGCATTGTCAACCACTGGAAAAGATGGAAAACCGTATGCTTCTGTTTTTTCTGCAATCATTCTGCTTTATTCATGTGTGTTTTGTTTTTCTTTTTTTCTTTTCATGGAACTTAATTCCTTGAAGGTATAAAATATGGCAATTTGGATTCTTTCTGCTATCGTAAGGGTAAATATTATTAAGAAATAAACACATATTTTTAGACTTGTCTTATCTAAGGGAGGCACTCGTTTCCGCTTCAGGCATGGATCTACTAAATATGATATTTGTGCTTATTGTTTGAGGTAATCATTAGAATAATCCTTAGAATTTTTATCGCTATTAACCAAACCTGTATTTTAAATACTAATGTGAATTTCAAGCAGTGTCTCTTGTATAAGTATCACATATTAAACTGCCCAATAGTGGAAAAATAAACCAATATAGTAATTTTTGTACTTATGAATATATTGACTAAAGTTAGTTTTCGTATTATTAATTGCCGCTATATTCATTGAAGTAACTTCAGTAATGAAGAATCACTAGCTTAACTGAGTGAATTATTTGGAATAGTCTTGACTCTTGACACTATGCAGTAAGAAAATATATGTTGAGTGGGAAACACTTATTCTTCACATTATGAAAATAAGTTGAAAGCAAGTGAAAGAATTTGTTTTTACAAAATATGCTCTCGGTTAATCTTATATCCCTAAGTTTCCTTAAGTTTAGAAAAAAAATATTTCTTATGAAACTGTAAACGAATAACCTTTAGGTTGTGAATGGTTTTTTCTTCTTCCATCTAGATTTTGTTTGAATTTTTTTGTGTGCCTGAAGTTAGTAAATGTAATTTTACGAGTGCTAGACTGTTATTCATCTTTATCGGCTTCTGCCATTTTTCGTTTGGTCTAAGCCAATGACAGCCTTGTTGAGTTTCATCCTGAAATAATTCCTGTATCCTGCATTTCTGGAAGTCCCTAATGAAATAGATATGGTAATGACGACTGTCAGCAGCTTAATTTACACGCTACCAGCACTATTTGGTACTTGCATTTTGATGTTAATTGGTCGACTATTTCTCATCTTTCTTTACCATCTTACCTTCTGCTGCAGCTCATCGAGAATGGTATTGCTAAAAGGGGTGGACAAGGGTGGTTTTGTCTGGTGAGTGTTCCTATGTTACTGTCATGTAATAATGTTGTTACATATTGTACGGTGATATTTCTTACCTTCTTTTTACTTTAAGCAGGTACACCAATTATGAAAGTCAGAAGGCACGTGAATTATCAGAAAATCCTCATGCGGCACTTCTTTTCTACTGGGACGGGCTTAACCGACAGGTAGTACTTCAGATTCTGGCTTGTGCTTTTTCCATTATGAAAATGTTGTTGTGAAAATGATCTTCATTACAAATATGTTTGAAACATGATTCTTTGCAAAAACATGGTTCATATTCGATCATATAACTAACATCGGCATTCGTAAGACTGAAACTATTGATTTAAGATTATTATTCTAGTGCTAGATTCTTTATCGTTTCTTTTTCTACCTTGTTTTGTTTGATGGAAAACATGCTGAATGAATCTTGAACAATTTTAAAGGTTTCTTTTAACTTAATGCTCATTAGGGTTCGATGTGGTTCATGCCAACCATTCAACTCTTTTATATGCATATTCTATTTATTTTCAATATTGAAGCTTCTTACGTGGTGAATATGGACGTTTTATCCCCGCAACTCACTTCAATTTATTGTTGATATTTTGTTTCAAGTAGCAGGACAATTTCATCTTGCTCTATCTCTTCACTTTTCTCGAAGTACTCATTCCACTATATAGTTGGATATGAGTATGGAGAGAAATGACCCTTGAAGAACACCAGATATATGGAAAAACTTACAAAAATTGAACATACTTGTGTTTGATACATAAGCATATCCGACACTTACACCCAAGTCCAAGTATCATAGGGACAATTGAGAAGTGTAAAGTTGGACTGAAGGGATGGAATAACTGCTTTTCTGGCTTGAGTTAGCTTAGTAACTACCCGTGAATTCAGGTTATTGATTCTTAAGACTCTTGTTAAGTGTTGTAGAGTGGACAGAAATCATCATTCATCAAAATAATATGGTGGATGCTGAATTTAGGTAAAATGGTTTAGTACTTATGCACGAGGTTTTTCTTTGTGTGTTTGTGAGAAAGATGAGAGAGAAGTCATTGGTGAGCTAGATGATAGTAGTTCTCTACTTACGCAAAGGTGCCTTCCCAAGGGATTTAAAAATTGTTGAACAATCTGAAATCCTGCTATTGCATGGTGGTTGCTACTTATCATGTATGCTAACCCGAAGATAAAACTAACAGCTACTTTAATGAAACGAAATGTTTCAGTGTTATGAGGAAAATTGTTTTGGACCTTTAGACTTATAACTTGATTCATTGAACTCTATTTCTGATATAGTATTGAAGTTTGCTGCAATGCGGAACGAATTCTGATTGAATAGTAAAAATTTGTAGCATGTTGATATGTTTCCATGATGAAGATACATGGGCTATAATGAACTCTGGTTTCAGGTAAGAGTAGAAGGATCTGTTCATAAAGTTTCTGATGAGGAATCAGAGCAATACATTCACAGTCGTCCTCGAGGAAGTCAAATCGGAGCAATAGTAAGCAAGCAGGTCTGTGACTCAACATTCTTTAAGATGTACTGGAAACATGGATGATATGTACATGGCCTTTTATCTCCATTAATGCCCATTTGAAGTAAAAATGACCAGTTTAATAAGAAATTAAGTTTGAATTTCTTGTTTCAGAGTACTGTAGTTCCTGGACGCCATGTACTACACCAGCAATACAAAGAACTAGAAGAAAAATACTCCAAGGGGTAAGTTTAAGGGCTTTGAATGTTTGACCATAATAATTTTATTTGTGCCACGTGTGGTTTTATTGGTTTGATTTCCGTGAATCTCTTTCCCGATTAAGTGCCCTATCTATTTACTTCTATCTTCGATCATGATCTAGAATCTCGATCCAATGTGTTCATCATCTCAAATGACTGCCAATGTGGAAAAGCTTCCAATGGGTGGAAAACAAGAACAAAAGAAAAAGAGCCCTCACGATTTTTTCTTTATGCAGGGGTTTGATTCCGAAGCCTAAACACTGGGGAGGATACAGACTTCAACCAAACCGTTATGAGTTTTGGCAAGGACAGACGTCCCGATTGCATGACAGGTTTTTAATTCCATTGTCTTTTGCTATAATGCATGGAAAGATATTTTTATCTAAAACCTATACCAAGTTCAAACCCTTTCTATATTAGGTTGAAATAGAATCCAATTGATAGTGCAAACCATATGATTTGGATCTTTATTTGGATAAATGTTATTTCCATTAATAGCTGATGATTAGGTCAATTCCTGAAGTAGCTTATAGTTGACAATCCTTTTTCTATCATTCCATTTATGCAAATTAATTCACCTTAAGCAGTGATTCAAGCAAGTCCTAGTCACTCAAAGCTCTTCTTACCTTCCTGTGCCATCTCTCTCACCATCTGCTCCCTTCCATCCACCCCCGGTTCCCATCCAAACACAACTTGTTCTGACTTCATTTTTCTTTAAGTACCCATGTCCAACACCCCCATCATTCCGTATGTGGATATGGATTTGAGAATATGTCACCCGACATATATCCGCCACTCTTACTCAAGTCTTGAGTACCATTGCAAACAACACCCTCATCTCTCAAAGATGCTACTAGGAGTAACATAAGTTTATATTTGTGCTAAAAAATATGAAATTTATACTAGATCCACCTCTCACTTGTCGCTATTGTATGGTTAAAATTCAAATGAAAGTTGGTCCTGTTAATGATAACGTGTGCTATTTTGGCAGGTTGGAATATTCCCCTCAAGAGATAGACGGAAAACGAGTTTGGAAAATTGTTCGTTTGGCGCCCTGAGATCGTATCTCATGCTTCTTCAGTCAAGTTCACCAACGTGGTGGTTTTCACAAATTTTCCAACTTACAAGTTTGTATTTTCTGTGTGTGGGGGGGGGGGTGTTCTTAGCAATTTGCTTTACCCATTATATTGGATAACTAGTGTGACTATGAGGCAATATATGTTTAATTTTTTTATTCCTTTAATAAGACACACACTCTGTGTACACATGTTACTCGAACCCGGGTCATCTGGATGAAATACATATCCTTTACCACTGAGACCCTGAATTTAACTTTTACAATAATTTAATATAAGGTATACATATTAATACAAAAAATTATAGTCCATGTTTGGTAATTAGCGGCTAGCTGATAGCATGTTACATTAGCTGATAACTGCTTGCATTAATTGATTTGACTATCGGGTTGTATAAAAGTATTTGGCGGAATTAACCGATAGCTTATAGTTGTTTGATTATTTAAACAAGCAAAATGACATATAAGAATATGATTATATTCGATAATTGTTTGAATATTTTATAAAAACTAATTTTTTTAATTTAACATTACTAAGCCTATAGCATATTTGAATGATCTATATTAATCAATAATACCAACTCAATTAAAATTTTTAAATACAATATGGTTTAAATATAGTATGCCCGATAAATTGATTTTTATATAATATTGCATTAATCACGTTTATCTGCATTAGTTTCGTATTATTCAAAGATTCTTGAATGTCGCAAAAGTTAATGGATTCAAGCACTAATATTTCCATTCACATTAGAATCTTTGAATTCGATTGTAATTTGAGTTGTTTAATTCCAAATTTCATTTCACCATAAATATAAAAACTGAAATTTTATTCGAATGAAATTAATTAAAGCACAGCACGAGCTGAGTCACATGGACACTTGGGGCGTCAATAAGTGTCGTCAACATTATGACCGCGAATTTCCCAAACTAAATTGTTCTATATACAATTTTAGGATTTGAACCCAAATCTATAATGTTACGAGTATATAGATTTATACAAAATCCGACATAATTGTTATTAGGGCATATCAAATCGTGCTAATATTATTTTTCTATGCATCGTACTTTAATTAATTTTAATATGATAGTTGTACTCTATTCAAAATAATTATATTAGCTACCTACAATTTTATTACATTCGAAAATTGGGGGTAATGAAACTGAATATATATATATATATATATTTGACATTAGAAGCATCGAAATTAATTGGAATAATAAAAGAAGTGTATCCCTATCAATGTTCTGCTGCCTTCCTTTTCATGCAAGCAAAAGGATTGCTTCAAGACATGGAAATCAAATTGTAGACCCCTCCCCTTATTTATGTCACAATAAATTTCGCAATTCACGTATTCCAATCATATATTTTATCATACAATCATTAAAGTATTTTTTATTTATTTAAATATTTTTTGATAAGTTATATTTATATTACATAATTGTAGTTTGTGAGTTGTGACTCTTGTCGACCGAAACCAACTATTACCGATTTAGCGTGGGGGTTTAATTTGAAATAACGTCCACAAAAGCAAAGCATAAACACATTACATGAACCGATGAGATGAGCAGGAGAGGGCGGTCGGGTCAGTCCGCATTCAGGTTGGCTTAAACCACACTTTCAGATGGTTGTGGTGTTGCTTCGCTTTCTTCGGTTTTGGCCTTTTGCCTTTCCACCCACCATACTTTTGAGTTGATTTATATAATAATAATTAAAAAAAAAACTAGATCCCAACATATTTAAATATTTATTATAAATTATTGGCTTATAAAAATTAATTATAGTTGATTCATAATTAGTCATTTCGATTAATATTATTATTGTAATAGATAGGAAGATGTAAGTTGTCTAAACATATAATTTCCTTTGATTTATAGATGTATTAGTTTCCAGTGGGAATAATTTAAATAATTGTATAAAAAGAAATTTTGGTGGAATCTTAACACAAAAAATTATTTTATGGACTTAACTCACCACGTCATCAATGATCCTCGTCCATTAAAAATCAGTCAACTTATCATCTTTTTTCATGTCACTCATTTATTTATAATGAACTTCTATGTAACCACCCACTCCTTATTTACATAAAATTAAAAGCTGAAAATTTATTTTTGATAAAAAACATAAAAAATTATATAGCTGATTTTTAGTGAACGAGTATGGAACATAAATTTCAACCTCAAAACCTCATGGATTGGACTGATCTGATTAGCTTATAGAAACATCCACTGGGTTATGGACTATGGAGTCGGCCCATTTATCTTTAAAAAATCCAGCGTAACGGTAGCTTGTCAATCGCCCAGTTGGGTCAAGCCCCAATTTCCATTGTTTGTATATTATGAAATTTGACATTATTTTAAAGGAAAAACTTTTGATACACTAGACGTGTAAAATTTAGTTTAGACTGTATATTTTAGTTTTATGGGTTAAAATTTTATTTTAGGGTTTAGGTTACAAGGTTTATAATTTAAGGTTAGTGTTTAGAATTTAAGGTATAGGGTAAAATATTTATGACTAAATGGTTTTAGTTATGTGGTAGACTTGTTTATGAAATGTAATACCACCCAAACCTTGTACATAGGTTTAGTTTGGTATTTGTTATGAAAATTGCGGTGGAAAAATGATTTTAAAAAATGTTATAGAAAAGTGATTTTGAAAAGTTAGGTTTAAGAAAAATGATTTTGAAAGTTAGATTTAAGAATTAATAAGGGTTAAACTTGTTATTTTAAATCTAAACGGGATTTTCAACCCATAAGCTAAAAAAACTATAAGTTTTGAGTTTGGGTCAATATTTACTTTTCAAAAGTGATTTTTCTGTCAAAATTCAAGTATTTTTATTTAATTATTAGGTTGAGAAATGATTCTAGCCCTCAAAACTTAATAAAAAAATCTGGGACAGAGTCTTATAATTTGGACGCTAAACACAAGCTACCATTTAATAGTTACACCAAGTCCTTACATTTTAATTATAACTTTTTTTCAACTACCAAATAAATAATAATTTTGAATGGAAAAAATGGCCGGCATGAGCAAGTCTCCTTGATTGAATATTGTTGTTGGGAATTTTTTAATGTATTATACTTTTTAGATTATTTTTAAATTTATTGTATTTTCTACAATAAACATAAAGTTGGATCGTTTTTTTTTTCGTCTTCAAATAGTGTTTAAATTTTTTATTAAAAAATTAAATACGAATTACTTTTTTACCGTCTTCAAGAGTCATGATACCATGTGGCAGCAGGTAAGAAATTCTGCTACACTTTTCTTTAATCTTCTAATAGAAAAAAAATGGTGCACTATAGCAAGAGGAAATACAAAATTTTCAACTTAAAAAATACACTGTTTAAAGTACAATAGATTAAATAGGGATTAAGCTTGACAACAATACAGAAAGGGTGAAGAAAGTGAAGATTGGGATCCAAAAACCTAAGAGGCGTGCACTTAGCTCACCCTTTACGAGGGTCCCTCTTCCATTAACCAATCTTCTCATGCCGGGCTGTGAGTGTTTTTACTTTATCTAAACCCCACGACTAACGATGATTCACAATCCTTCACTATCCTGCTTTTTCGAAATGCAGAGAGATTTCAAGCCAAAGGTACTGCTTTCCAGTTGAAATCATTTGAGAAGACAATGGGACTCAAGTGCTTGGACTGCCTAAACTTCATTTATTTAGCTCGCTCCATCAACCCCTGATTATGACAGATGTTATACACTATCACTACTAATATGAACAGTGGTAACCTATGAAGGACACCTCTTTAAGGCTGTCTCGCGTCCCTAATATGTCTCTGGTACGGGGACGTCCTCAAATAAATTTACTTTAAAAAATAAAAAATAAAAAAATAAAAAATAAAATTCACATCTTCTTTGTGAGCAAGGTTTTAAAAACTATTAAACTAATCCGAACTTAAAAAGCTCAATGTTAATTCTGAACTTAGAAAGTTCAAATTATACCTAACTAAACTCAAAATCAATTGAATCAAACTCAATTGAAATTCAAACCCAATTAAAGCTCAAGTATGCACATAAAAGATTGAGGGAACAAGTAAAAAAATTACTAAATTGAACACTCAACCTAAAAATATAAATTTAATTACGTGTGACAAATGGCCCACCTACACTTGATCTCAACCTAAAGGCCAAAACTAAATTGCTTCCTTGTTCCAGTGGCTAAGCACCTATTTATAGGATGCTTTCTCTCATTGTTTTATGTATATTAATGATGTGAGATATTGAATGTTTATTGAATTTATAATCTGTTTCAACTTGTTTTAACGCTTCTTCACTCAAGCTTTAAATAGAAATGGGTAAATATCTATTTTAACCATGTCATCTTTTAATTTTTCTTAATTTATAATGTAAAGTTAAATTTTCGTTCAATTTAGTCATTTAATCTTAGTAATCTTCTAATCTAAGTGTTAGAAAATAATTTAAAAATTATTAGAAGTGAATTTAAATAACTACAATTATAATTATTGTTTAATACAATTATAATTTTAGTCCTTATAGTATTATAAATTTTAATGATTATATATATATATATTATATTTACCGTACTCGTATCCTATAATTTTAAAAATTGCTGTTTTTTTATCCCCGTACCCGTCCCCGTATCCGTGCAACTTAGGTGGTAACTCCCAAGTCCCAAGGTTCCGGCTTTGCGTTTCAGGGATTTTAAGTAATCAATGGCTTCATCGAGAACCATAATAGCATACTTGCCCTCAACACCTGAAATGAAGCTTCTTAATACGCTCACAGTCTCACGAATTTTATACTCTCATTCTCTTGTTGCCTGAAGACTAATCCATGCCATTGGATCCTGGATTTCGGACATCGGCAAAACTGGAATCAGCATCATCCTCGTTCTCGGAACATCTATTATGATTCACTGAACTAGTATTGTCCACAGGGAATTGCATATAACCATTACTACCATCAAGCAGTTTTCGCTTTTTGGTTAGACCAATCGAGCTAGCAACCCCTTCAGCGCCTCCCTCAGAATGCTCATCGTAAGCTGTCATGGTGCTAGAAGAGTGACCCGTGCTTGTAACTTCTTCATCCTCTGTATAATCACTATCATCATCAGAGTAAAGCAAGGCATTGAGTTCTTCATTGTCCTCGCGCATTTCGCTTTGCACATCAGTCCCATTTTCATCATATACACCTTTAAACGTTGGTCCAGAGTGAAGATTCAAGCCAAGGGATCCTCCCTATTCAAATTACAAGCAAAAGGCAGTTTGGGACCTGAAGAACCGCACTTGATAGGAGTCCCAAAAGCAGAACTAAGCATCACGGTAGTTTGACCACCAGATTGGTAAAAAACAAGGAATCTCTTCTGAGCACACCCAGCCCCTGCCGTGGGAGCAGTGTTTTCCGTACGATTCCCATAAGGGTTAGGTGGGAGTTGCTCTTTCAAGAAAGTGTTTGAGGGAGGTGCAAAGACCTGTTGGGAATGGGGTAAACAGTAACACCAACCATGGGACTCATTAACTTGGCCAACCCGCAAGTTCTGTAAATCACGACATCCATAAACCGGCAAAGTCCCAGAAGCAGAGACCATATTAACGCCAAAGTTTATGAATGGAGGATTAGTACTTTGCTGCCCCAAAGGATGTGAAGCAGCCAAAGGACTAAATTTGGGTGATTGCCAATCAAATTGCTGCAGAGGAACCCAGGACCCGCAGCCTTCTCCCATCCTACCAGAACAATCACCTGCAGAAACAACAAAACCAATATGAAGAATAAAATGTAGATATTATTAATACCAAGTACAAGCAATACATACCGGTAGTTAAAATATTGTGGCAGTAGAAATAGCAGTTTACTTAAAGTTTCTCTCAAAAAATGGATAAATTAATACATGGTCCGGTTGTAGGAAAGAGGTGAAGGTTCACCTTGAAAAAAAATGAGATGAAAAATTATTATTGGATGAGATGGATGACGTGATGAGCCAGGTCTATCTAATAATTTTTCCAAAAACAGGGAAAAAACCTAAGAACTTGAGTTTAACTTGAACGCGGAAATATAAAACCAAACTACGTAACCGGCTTAAGCAAATGACGGAAATATTCATCCGGGCAAAAACAGAAGAAAGGAAATTCAATAAAAAGCTTTGCATAAACATTCTTATCAATCATCAGTAACAAAAAGAACAAGAAGGCGAAATCTCATAAATTAGGAAGACAAATGTAAATAACACAAGTGTATATAATTCCTTCATAAAGGTTTGTACAGAAATATAAAGAAAAGGGAAAATAAGAAGGAAAAACTAACCTGGCAATCCTGAAGAGGTTGAAAACATGCAAAGGTGGCAGTCCCTGCAATACCATTTTCGTACTTCAATGCCCGGAATCTAGTTTGGCTAGCTGCTTGGCACACCATAACTCCGTCCCCAACCCATCAATATGACACGAAAACAGAGATATTACGAACGGGCAGATCGATAAAACTGAAACACCACTACAAAAACTATCCCTATCAAAATCAAAAGACTAGCTCTTGGATCAGAAATGGATTTCGTGGAACATAACATGGGACGACAACGAAAAAAGTGGATCCCATGGAAGATTAATAAGACAAGTGAGTAAAAATGAAGGGTACTTGCTAGTTGCTAATATAGAATACTGAATTACAGAATCACTCTACAATACAAGTTCAAAGGGATAACTTTTCCATACACATCAACGGAAAGACTCGGCCACCACCGCATACTGTTCTGTATTCAACTACAATCGCCACAGTTCAGTTTCTTAGTTACTCGTTTGCCCCAAAACAACCTATTCAAGAACCCTGCAAATGGCCAATATATTCATTATTTTTAACATCATATACATAATTTATAAATGAAAAATCATAGTACTAAACTAATGCGAAACAAAAAAGGAAGATGACGGTACTAGTGAACAAGTAAACTAGTTCATTCTCTTAATATAACTGGAACTGTTGAGAGAAGGTACGAGCTTTCTAAACCTTTATGATTGGATCTAGTTAGGGTTTCTTCTAGTCTCCATAAAATAAGGAGAGATTAGATGAAAACAAACTACCCAAAGCTACAAAAATTAGCTAAAATGAACGTAAAAAAAGGACAGTAAGAAAATTAAACGAAAGGAAAAAAGAAGAAGAAATTTAAACTGATTAAAACAGATAAAATAAAAATGAGAAGTATGAGACGACTTACAGAAGTGAACGAAGCAGAAGAAAAGCCCAAAATCTAGATAGAGAAAAAAAAGAAGCTACTTCAAATTGCGTCAATCCTTAAGCTAGAGAAAGAGAAACACTAGAAAACGAAGAGTGGAAAGGCGAGAAGCATGAATGCACGGAAGCTAAGATTACGATTATTATATAGAAAATTAAATCGGCCCATCAAAAAAAAATTACATCTATTATTTAGTCGAGTAATAAGGATATTAATACTATTTTTTTTATAGATATTATTCTTTCAGTCTTATTAAATTTATCTCTTTTATATTTCAAAATTTTCATATTAAAAAAATAAAACTTTTACGAGACAACTTTTTTCTTTTAATATTTATTTAGTTTTCAACAAAATAAAAGTTAACTTTTCAAAGATAAAATTATCATTTTAATTATTTTACATCTCACTTTTTATATATATTTTAAAACTACGTAAAAAGTTACAATGGACCTATTTTGTAGGACAAAACAATTATTGTATTTTATATAAGTTTAAATTCTGATATTTATATTAAAAATATTTTTTAATAGTCTTAATATGTTTACAAAATAATATTTGTTCATACATATCCTTAATCTTTTAATAATGTTCACACATTTTACGGATAAATTAATTTAAATTTAATCTCCTAAAATAAATATTATTCAATTTTTATTACGACTATTTATCTCTATTTAATAAAAAAAAAAGAGAGTAAGAGATTATTAAAGCTTTATACTTGCTTGCGTAAGGAGTGCACGCAAGGTATTAGTGAAAGAAAAAAATGAAGCCCGTGGGGGTGGGCGTTCGTCGGGGCCCATAGCTGGTGGTTTTATCATTACCCATTTCGGATTTGGGTTTTACTTCAAAGGTAACAACCACATAAACGGCGGATCTAAGAATTCAAAGATATTATTTAAAACTAATATTCTTCTTAAATGGATTTTTTATTTATCTTTTTAAACATTAAATTTAACTTTTCTTAAAATGAGGTGCGATTGTTCCCCTCCAAGGCCATGTAGATCAGCCTTCGACAGTGATTGCTCATTCAATTCATAAGCACGCTTAGAAATGAGTATTTGGGGAATCATGATGGCAAAATTCTAAATTTAATGAAATGAAGGGAATAGATTTAAAACAACAATTAGGATAATCAACAACACAAACATGAACTAAAAATAGAACACATCCAGTATTAAACATGAAGACCAATCATTTGAATCAAAGATGATTTTTGGATTTATTTATTTCATTTATATTTTTCATTACTTCATCATCATTTTCTTTTTGAAAACATAGGAGATCTAATGCAAATTTATTGTTGGAAAACAAATAATCAGATAGAAAATTATACATCTTATTTCATTAATTTTATTGTTGCAACTTGCAGATTTTAAATATATATATATATATTGAAATATAATTCAGTTGGTTTATATATTTACTTAAGGATGATATCATATTAGTTTAGAATTTAAGTTATAAAGTAAATTAGAGCATTTTTTATAACAAAATTAATGTACAATTTATTATTTTATTCAAAATAAATGTAAATAAAAATGGTATTCAATATAATTGAAATACAATAAAAAAATCAATATTGATTTATAATATAAAACTAGTAAGACAAGACTAAGAGCAATATAATCAATCACTATATTTACACAAATAAACCACTTTGTTATAACACAAGACTAAGAACAATGTGGGTGATATGTTCAAAACTTTTCCGATAAAAATAGTATTAATTATCAAATAATGCCTTGAGAGATGATATAAAGAGAGTTTTGTTGTGGATGGATTGGCCGCTTAACCCAATTTTATTCTTTTCACAATCTTTAATTTTGGATTTTTTTGTACGAAGAGAAGATTATTACCATGTGCTTTATTAAAAAAAAATTAAATTTAATTGGAAAAAAATAGACACGATAATAAGTACAAGAGATTACGATATAATCCTAAATATTACATGCACTAAACAAGACTTGAACATTCGGCATGAAACAAAGAAAAAACCTCACTAAGAGGCGATGAAAACTGTTAACACAAAAGGTCATCGGGTTGTGCAATCTTAGTCAATCCGTTCGTTAACTTATTACCATTCCGAAACACATGCCCTAGGGAAATTTGATCACCCGACGTGATAAATTCGAATTGGATCGAATTTGAAAAATAATAATATTCTATTCATTTAATCAATTTCTTTTTGCTAATAAATATACTAAAACAATATTTCCATGTTTTCCGCCACTAAAACTTGCTTAATCAAGCCCCGCAACATTTTGTTTACAAAAGGCGTGATTACTTCCCTACTTTTTTGATTAAATAGAGAAATTACATCTCCATACCGAAATTTAAACCCATAAAAATAATATAAGAATGTATATATTTCGACCAATCAAATATTAACTTTAGTTATTAAATTTATATTTTAAACAGAACAATATACATACGTAGCAAAACTGAAACAAATATATGATTTCATTAATAATAATTTCATTTAAATTCATCCATCTGATCCATAGTTGGTGCATACGAATAAACAGACCTAACATATATACTTATATATTTTTCTTTTTCCCTGCAAAGCAAAAGAGTGAGGGGAAAGTAAACTCCTTTTTTGAGCGGCCATTAAATAATATAAAAAAAACAATATTAATACTTATAAAAACTAAGGCATTTGAGGTTTGATTGGTGCGGACATGGAGCCAATTTGGTTGTGGATTCTCCAACAAAACATCCATCCACGCCTAGAAAGCTTAAAACATTACCACCCCTATGCCGCACTACAATGGAAATTATGTATATAAACCTTCTTCTTCTTTTTCAGTTTATAAAACATTCACAAATTAACAAAATAAAGTGGCATGGTTAAATAAAGTTGGAGATAAAGTTCCATTGATACTTTTTCTTCATTCATTAGGGTTTAATATTTGAATAAATGATTTAAAAATAAATTTTTAAATGAGTAAAATTGATTAGTTAATTAATGGATCGAATATAGATAATTATAGTAAAATGAAGGGGAAGAAGGAGCAGCTTGGTATTGCTTAAGCAGGTCTCAAGTTCGAAGTCTTGTGTATGCAGAAAATCTTTGCTGGGGGACTCACCCACCAAAATCATGTATGCGACGTGAATCGATTCAAATTAATCAATACTAAGTTATGAGAATCAAGAGGGCAACAAAAAAACCGTACAATAACTCTTGATTTAAGAGTTTGAGTCATTTATAACTTGCCTCTATGTTTTACTTTAAATTAATAGGAAACGAGACATTACAAGTGGGAGTCACCCCCTCGTCCCTAGGGGAAATTTGTTTAATTTGTGGGTTGGGCAGGGGAGATTAAATTAGGCCCTGGAATTGGAGTTGGAGGCAATTGTTACAATCTTATGATATTTTCTTCCTTTACAAGATTTCTCCATTAGAACATGAGAAAGAATTAAGAAAAACAGGTATTGTTTCTCCCTTCATGCTTCAAACATAGAAACTAATAAAGAATGGTGCTTATCAATGAGCACTAGCATTTGTTTTTGAGAAATTACAAGGGCAATTAACAATCCCACCTATCTTTCTCAAAAGAAATCTAACAAATCACTCCCTGCTTCCACATTACTCTTTCCACTACACAAAAGTGTGCTCGTTTACTTGAATTTCAAGTGCCTGTTTTTAAAACTAAAAACCAAATGGGGCCAATTAGTTGAACACGGAATTACTTTTGTTTTTCTTTCTGTTTCCTCATTAGTCATTTACAAGTAATTAGGGTCAAATTTACCCACTTATGACTTTGCTCAATAATCCTTGTGCCCACGTAAGAATCATGAGATGGGTTAGTGCATAAGTTGGACTTTAGTGGTGGTGGTAGTGAAGGAAGACCGATTAGGTTGCCTCAAACACTTGGTTATATTATCAAAGATCCATTCAATATTGTTGCTGTTGGTACGTATTGTAAGCTTAAAAACTATGTAGAAAGCAAATACTATTATATATAGAACACGATGCTAGTGGGATTTGGGTTGCAATCGGAAATGCTTCAACAACAAATATTTACAAAGATAAACCAACAGATAGAGCGTAAAATAAGAAAGAAAGAATGTTATTCATGGTCACACAACCTATGAAGCACCAAGCTGCATTCGGCAGCGAGAAAGCATATATATATATATATATATATATACAGCAGTGAACTCCTCCGACATCACACTTCGGTTCTCGAATTATATATTGCAAGGAAATCAGAGAAGTTTTGATATTACCTCACAAGAAGTCCAGAAGGCTTTTGAGGCAGCTCTCATAAGTAAAGGGTTTTGGTATATCCTGTTTGAGAACAAACAAATAAATGTATCGTGTCATCATCAGCCTATTCAACAATTTGTATTTATGCTTCTTGAACTTGGGTGAGGGTAAGATCCCCGTACCCATGTCCAAATATGTATCGCACATGGGTTTGGAAAATAGGTACTTCAAGAGAAATAGAGTCGAAGCAAGATATATTTGTATCGTATAGATAAAATGGCAAGATGGGAAAATGGAGCACATGATAGCCAACTGAGGGTACTTCTCCACAGAATATGGAGGAACCGAGTTTAGTTGTCAAGATCAAAATTATAACCTACCCAATTGCAGTGCCCCCCCAAGATGCCACACTGTAAACGACTTTACTTCCATCCCAAGCTTTTTGAAGCTTTCCCTTTTCCTTTTTAAGGGAGAAGGTCTTGCTCAGTGCTACAAGAAAATCCAAAACATTGTTCAGAATTCATATTCCAAATACGGACAGAGATATTGTATTGATCAAAGAATAAAAGATAAATGCGATGGAGAATATAAGTTCAACACGGACATGGTATCTTAAAATTTTTTGTAATGAGGGAAGAATATAATTCAATACTAAAACTCACTCAGGTAGAAAAAAAACTCACCTTGCTGAAGTTGATTGGGGCTCAAATCCTGGGTAAAAAGATATTATCATTAGCATCCAGAGCTGAATATTCCTAAGTTACTCGGACTTGAGTGTGAGTGTATGATTAGGGAACATGTAGTTCAATTTTTCAAGTATTCCATGTATTTGGAGGGACCTTGGATCGTATCCTCGTACCCATGTCTGAATATATGTTGGATTCAAAGACATGGATACTCAAGCAAAATGAAGAGTCAGAGCAACATAATCTTAGTATAAACAAAGAGCAAGAATTTTGCATACCTTAGTCTGTTTAAGGGACAGCAAATATGCAGCCATAAAACATGCAATGCCTTCTACAATATCCTCCTGCCTGACGACAACATAATCTTCTTGATCCAAATCAACAATTTCATCTGGCCAAAGATCATTTGCATTGACCATGTCCCAAGAACTACCGTCTTCTGGTTCCAAAGAAGAATTTCAACAAAAAAGATCATTTTAAAGCCGATACATGATACCAGTCTAAAGCATGATTGCATGAAATTCAATATACTGAATAAACATGACTGTTTAACAGTTGAAAACAATATGCCAACAGTCTAAAGCGGACCATCTTTGGATGCATACCGACAATGTTTTCTGGAACTGAGGCCTGAGCAAACTCTAGCTTTTCAAGAAAGTGGGAGCATTGAACTCTAGATTTGAGAAGATCACGCAACTGCATATTTTTAAAATAGAAGGGCACACACATTAGGTATCCGAGTTATTTTGAAATATTTGATCGGAAAGCAAATGCCAACTTCATCAGGTATTTCAAATTAACTAGATCTAGTTTCTATTACATTGCTGAATTTATTTACTACATAATTTAAGTCATAACGCTATCTACACTATGTTCTTTTAGTATAAAGCCAAAGGGTCAGAGCATATCACATCAAGCATAAGGGATCACTGTATTTAAGTGGGATTTTAAAATTTATTTCAAATAAAAGATGAAGGTTAACTAGAGAAATAAAGAAACACAAAAAGGAGTATGGCAAATGAGACGGCACCAATGGGAAAGGCTAAGAGGAAAATAAACTATAAAGCAATGACATTATTTTAAAGAATTATACTAGACGGGTGCTTTTGTCAATCGGTTGACTCCTCCCTTCGACTGTTCTTTCTTTTTTCTTTTGGTTGAGTGAATGCAAACATAGATTATCTCAGCTTTCAGTCATGAACATAGGCTCTCTATCTTATAACAACATACACACTTATCACCCTAGCCCATACTCAAGAATGAAACAATCATCATAGCAAACCTGCAAACTCGTATCAATAGCTAAGACAATCCGAAATGAAAGCTCAAATCGCAACTATTGTCCACAAGAAAAACAATTCCCTCCAAGGCTCCAAGAATGCTGAGACGGGAAACTACTATAGATAAAGGAACCGATGCATCCAGCACAAACGAGACCATTATCCAAATGAGAAATTCCATTAGCTATCACATAAGCTTCTTGTCTCATGCAAGTTAAGTATGAATAGGATAAGAGTCACGCATCACTCAAAGAAGAAAGTCGAGACACATAATCCTCAAATGAATTGCTTAAACCTAGCCGAGCCGCAATTAAAAATGCAAATTTCTCATCTGACATAGAATTCTCCATAAAGAAGCATAGTATAAGTTCAAACGAACCAGATCTTCAGAAAGTCCATAACAAAACCACCAAATCAAAACCAATAGCTTCTATAAGCTAAAAAAAATATTTTGTTTCCATAATTTTTCTTAGCATCCAAACAGAAATCTAAATCCAGAATCAAACCATAATAACACTAACGACAGACAAATGAACAAAAAAGAATTAAACAAAACCTCATCGGCTTCTTCATCTCTTAGAAGACCGACGCCTCTGACTTCCACTTGAGGATTCACTGCATCTTTACCGTCGTCATCTTCATCGTCATCATCGGTTCCATCTTCTTCGCAGTTGCTAAGCGATTCGAGAGCTCTCTGGCACTCCTCCAGCACAGCTTGCAGAGACTTCCTATTGACACGAATCTGGTATTTCTTATCCACAAATCTTCCCTTCATCTGCCCCGCTTCCATAGCTAATGATTCGTTGCTCGAACCTGAAACCTCTATCTCCATATCGCCAGCCCTAAAACAATATAAAAGAATCCCAACCGCCCCTCGAATTAAAACCCTTGAAAACAACAAATTAGATTAATTTTAAAAAGTTTTGGAATTATAGTCCCATAAAGATATCGGAAATCTAAGGAAGGAAGGGAAGGGAAATGAATTTTATTTTATTTTAATTTTGAAATTATTGGT
>JAGYYJ010000767.1:0-110225 GCA_019671005.1 Hibiscus mutabilis | reverse complement strand
TCAGAATGAAAATGGAACTAAAGAGGTTCACTTACAGGCACATTGCATTCTCTAAGAACATCCATGATGAGTTGCTGTGATCTCCCAACTTGACTCCTAACATACTTTTTTGAAGTTGTTTGTCGTGGAAAAAACTTCCTCCTATGTGCTTTATATGAAGGTAATAACTGTCGCCGCTGTTCATTACAATTCTCACCATCAAAAACCTGCAACAAGAAAAGGGGAAAAAATCAAAAGGTCTAGCCACAACCAAGTCATTGCATCTGCAAACATAAGATTATGGTTCGTTTTAACTTTTTTTTCTACATGCTTTTTACATTTAATAGCTCATTCTTCAAAAATTGCTGAAAGGTAACGCAAACAATAAATTGCAAAAGCATCATCATCATCATCATATTTGATAAAACTGAGCAATTATGCAAATTGTAACACAAATTCAAACATGATTGATCAAATAAAAGTAAAAGCTCACATTTTACCATTCATATAATAGATATATTAACTTTCAATTCTTCAAAAATATAAGTAATTTCCTTTACATCCAAACAAACTTTTCTATTTTAATGGAAATAAAAGACAGTAAAAAGTTTGATTCCAAGTAAAATAGAGATAAAATCTTACGGCAATAACAGGGTCGGTGAGGCAGACTTGAGAGAAGAAAAGAGAAACCCAGTGACCAAAAGATTGCAAGCTTCGTTTATTTCCAGCGTAACAAAGCGGATTAACGTCCAAAAAGAATACCCTTTTCTTGCCTTTGCTCTTTTTTTCAAAATTTTCAAGACATTCACTTTCTGGAAAAACTTGTCCACCAACTGTTTGATTAAAAGACCCTGAGGAGGACGAAGAAGAAGAATGAACGAAGGTTTTAATCTTCCATGATTCAGTTGTGGGTGGGACAGTTTGGGTTGTCCTGTTTCTGTATTTTCCAGTTGAAATTGAACGAAATAGATGTGGGGGTAGACAAGGAGTGAGGAAACTCCCGGCTGCCAATGTAACTTCGACCATCTTGCTTAGCTCCTCCCTATCACCTCAGGAATCTTTTGTTTTACCTTTTAACGATAGATGATTAATTACGGAAGTGGATGCTGGATATGCAGTATATATTTTAATAATTTGTCATTTTACTAGGAAATATTAATTTGTTTGTATCTAAATAAACTTCTAGTTTATCAATATTTTTTTAGTTTTAAGAAATAAGAAATATATATTTTGAAGGTACAATCACTACCGACTATATAATATAATATAATATAATATAATATAATATAATATAATATAATATAATATAATATAATATAATATAATATAATATAATATAATATTTAGTTTTAAAAGTTGAAAATACAGAAATTTCTAAAGAGAAAAAAATAAGAGTGTTTTAATCTCATCCATCTATTATATATATTTCTACAAATACCCTAATTTTAGGGGTTAGAGATCTAGTTTAGGGTTTATAAGTTAGGAGTTTAGGTTTAAGAGTTTATAATTTAGAGTATGTGGTTAGAATTTACTGTTTAGTGTTAGGTTTAGGGTTTAGAGATTTTAGGGTAATATGATAGAGACTTAAGTTTTTACCTATAACCCCTAAATTTTAACCCTAAACTCTAAATTCAAACCATAGCCCTTAAATTCTAAGCACATAAATCTAAACCCCTAAACTAGAAACCCTAAACTAAATCTATAACTCCTTAAATTTAGGCGCTTGTAGAAATAAAATGTTTCCGATATATATTTATATATATAGGATAAAACTTTGATACATAGGCTGTGTAAAACTAATTTTACACAAGCCTGTGTATTTACACTATAAAAACCCAAATCCTAAATTTCTATCCCTAACCCTAAACCTTAGCCCTATACACTAAATTCTAAACACTAACCGTGAATTCTAAGCCATACAACCTAAACCCCTAAACTTTAAACCCTAACCCCTAAAACTAAAAGGCACGTGTAAACTAAAGTTTACACGGCCTGTGTATCAAACTTTTTCCATATATATATGAAAATGATTTGTTACACAAGCTTGTGTAAATTTTAGTTTACACATGCCTTTTTTAGAGATTTAGGTTATTGGTTAGGGTTTAAGGGTTGATAAGTGGTTAATTTGGGTACTATTTTATCTTTAATCATGTCCTTAACGATTAGTTCATGCTGCTGATTTGGATGTTTTTGTGTGTTTTCTGTGCATGACTACACTTCTGGAAATTGCACTAAAAGGCAGAGTTCTGCAGTTTTTTTTGTTCTGAAATCAAGGCTGGGCTAGTGGGCATGAGTCTGGGCATGAAGTCTGACATGGCATCCAGTCAGCGGCTTCTATAAGATCTAGTCAGCGGCTTCCAGAATGTGACGTCAGCAATAGCGGATAGTTGGATTAGCAGCATTTTGAATTTCAAACTTGGAAATTATCTTTTTAGGATTTAAATATTTTTTAGGTTTTATCTTTTATCACTTGTTTAGGTTATTTTTAGGGTTTCAAAGTACTATAAATACCTCATTTAGGGCAAGCTCAAATCATCTCTCATTCTTAGTTTGTTCTTGTTTTTGAAGTTTTATAAAATTCTCTTTACGTTCTTGTTCTTTTAGTTTTTTTATTTATTTTCTTTTAAAATGCTAAGTATGATTTTTACCATAATCATGCTTAGCTAAAATTTCTTATTAGCCAATGGCTTAGAGCGAAGCTTCAATTCACTTTGTGAGAATTAAAAAGCACTCAACATCTTCGTATTACATTCTCGATTTTCTAAAAACCTAGACCGACAATCGGCCTTTCTATTAAAAATCTTTACGCTTTCATTTCAAAAAGCTAGCATTGACTTGAATGTTATTCAGATTTATAGTTGGGAGGAAGGATCGACTTGTAAAAAATTTGACTTCCTATGAACACACTTAGCAACGGATTCACTGAGGGAAAATGAGATTGGATTCGATTCTTATTGAGACAACATAGTCCGAGTCAGGTTTTTCCATATTTTAAAACTGTTTTATTCTAGCGGCGATAGTCATGGTTAGTTTAGCTAGAAAACTAAAATTCAAAAATTGATTTTGGATTATCAGTTTACCGAAGAGAAAAACAAGTTACAAGGGTTGGACCTTGTAGACTGTAACTAGCATGTATCCGGAGTAAAATTCCTTTTTCGATGATCAGTTTGAATTGAAGCTAAGCAAAGCTTGAGGCTAATTAATTTAATCAACTTTTCTCAAAAATATTTACTTCCTTCATTTTCCCCAAATTCATTTTTATTATTTTACCTTTAGTTCCTACTCTATACTACATTATTTTTATATTCATTTGAGATTAAGAAATATTTATTTGACAATATACGACGCTTGTCAAACTGGCGCCGTTGCCGGGGACTTCGACAAAGTTACTGACATATTTTGTTTTTATTTATGACCAGGAAGAATTTGGGCGAACTAGCAGATTTTAACCCGGAGATCGAAGCACTAGCCCGAAGATTACACGCACAGACACTTCGAGAAAGGAAACGAAGACTGCGACAATAACAATTCGAACGTGATCTAGAAACATCCTCCAAATTTGAAACACACTTTGAGTACATCGACGACGAGCATATTCTAATGGCAAATGACGACCAAACTGTAATCACTCATTTTTTTACCTGTAAATACATATTAGTGTTGCATGTATATTATATGTTTATTGTTTGCATGAGTATTACTAATATATAAGGTGTGGTGTGCATGTATATTATAAGCTATGTATGTATACGTATTAATGGTGTATGTGTGTCGCGTATGTATCTATAGAGTATGAGCGTATTTGTTCAATGTGTATATGTTATGTCAATTATGTGTATGATTATACGTACGTATGCTATAATGTTATATTAATTAATGTTTGTATAATATAAGTATACGTTTGCGTATGTATATGTGTTGCTATTATAATACTAATTATATTATTATTAATGGGCTGATATGAAATGAAATCCAAAAAAATTATATATATTAAATAAATAAATTACAGTCCAAGTCCAGTTACAAATAGTTACAAGGCCCGGTTGGCCCAAACCTTATCTAATTACAACTGTGTGTGCAGGTGGCTGTGGGCCGTCGGATCAAGATCTGATCCAACGGCCACGATCCAACCAAGAAGTCAAAAATATCTGTCAGTCGCGTGTTCCACACGTATGGACCGTCCGAGTGCCACGCGCGGACGCTTTGATATCCCACGCGCCGTGAGCCCCACGCGTTCTGACTCCTCGACTGCGGAGCTCCACGTGGCAAGATCTGGAGCCGTCTCATCAAATCGAGGCTTCATCCAGGCTGTTCGTCCTTCAAGCCATCTCGACCGTTAGATCAGATCTGATCTAACGGCCGAGAACGCGTCTGGCCGTTGGCAGAACACCCATACCGCCACCATGCCGATATTCAACCACCGTGCTCAGAACATGTCAAATACAACAAGCAACAAGTTTGTCAGTCCAGATCTGAAAATGCAAGCATACAACTTGCACCAAAACAAAGACAAGCTTATATACGAAACGGAGATCTTGTAAAAAAAAAAGAACGGAGAGAGTTGTAACAGAGAGGTGGTAACAAAAAAACAGGGGAGAGAACAGAGATCTTGTAACAAAAAAAACCAAAAGTTGTAACCAGTCAAGTGATAATCGAAAGTCAGTCCAGTGGTAAACAGTTGTTTCCTTTTCTTATTTGTTTTCTTGCATGCATATACAAAAGGAAAAAAAAAGAGAGAGAGAGGAGAGGTCTTACCGTCGCTGTCCGTGGGTCTCCCTTCCTCAGTGAAAAGCCTTTCGGCTTTCCCAAGCCAGAGATGGTGAACTGGAGGAAGGGGAAGGCCCCTTTGTAGTTTTGTTTTTGGTTAAAAGTGCTTTTTTTTTGTTCGTATTTCCTAGATCTAGGGAAAATAGGGGTGTATCCTCTGAATCCAACCACGGATTCATATTGAGGGTGAAACGGGGGTCATTTCGGTGTATTTTGGAGGCTCGCCGACGCCGGTTAGCGGCGGCCGGCGGCGGAGAACACGGCGGCCGGCCGTCGGATTCTGGGTTTCATGGGGGATATTTGAGAGGAAATAAGAACGAGGTTTGAGGTATGAAAATTGAAAATGAAACAAATGGCTGAAAATTTGATTTCGGCCTAAAAAGAGGGCTTTTATAGTTATTATTATTTCGTGAAATGGGTAAATCACACACTTAATCCCCCCGTGTTTCCAATATTTTCATTTTTGTCTCGCCGCATGGTATAATTACAATCCCAGTCCCCCTGATATTTCAAAAGTTGACAATCTAGTCCCTAAATTACACTGAATCAGTTTTTAAATGGTAAAATTACGCCTTTAGCCATCCCGCGTTTTTGAACTTTTCATTTTGGGTCTGCCCCTTGGTCTAATTACAGTTTTGATCCTTTTAGGTTCTGTTTACTTCGCATTTTAGTCCTTAAATTGCCTATTACTGTTCTTTAATTTCTGCCACTGACTTTTATTTTTTTTTCATTCCAGTCCTATTTCTTTGTAAATACTCATGTTCATATTATAGTCGTATATGTTGATGTATTCTATTGTTTTATTTTATATCCCTCGTATATGCCTCATATTTTATGTTTAAATGTATATGTGTATTAAGCTTACGATAGTTATGTATTTTTTATCCGGTTATTCGTATTAAAGCATGTTTGTTCTATTTGACTCGTAAACGGCATGTTCTTGTATTTTTGTACGTATTGTATATTTTCTTGGCTTTTAGGTTACGTGTTAGTGTGTCTTCTTTTATGTATAATATATTGTTCCATATATGTTGAAATATGTTTATTACTAGCATGTATGTCTTTTTGAAATATTTGTTCGTCTATATACGTAATTATTCCTGCCTTGTTATTCTGACTTGTTAAAGTTGTTTTTATCTATTATTTAGAATAATATGTATATATGCATGTTTTAGTCTAGTATATCATTTATGTTAGATTAGTATTCTGTTATGTCAATATTTATTGCATTTAAATATTTTGCCATGTTTTATATTTTTGCCACTAAGATTTCATATGATATATAAATTGTCAATGCGGTGCCCTTTTATCCGAGAGTAAATGGGGCCAGTATCAGGCGTAGTGATAGTGGTTGGGCGTTTACCCTCGGATAACGGGGCCCTTAAAATTTACTCGCAATTATGACCGAATTTTAAAATAATCGTCACTCTAATCCGGAAAATCCAATATTAATAAAGCGGTAATTATTAAAGTACCAATTTTGGGCGGTGTGGGGGTGCTAATCCTTCCCCATCCGTAACCGACTCCCGAACCCAATCTTTTTGAATCTATGGTTTTATGGTGTCCGGCCTACCTAAGTGGCCGGTGGCGACTCCATTTTTTTATGCGGTTCCTTTTAAAACCCCACAGAATAAATATTTTATGTCCAAAATAATCATAAACACCTTTCAAAAACACCTTTCAAAAATCCTCTTTTTTATTTAGCAATGAGAAAGAAGAGAGACATCGCTACAGATGGCGACTCCGCTGGGGACATTTTTGTTTTCTAAAAAAAAAACAAATGAGAGTCAAGCTTTTTAAGTAATTACCGTTTTACTAATATTGGAAATTCCGGATTAAAGTGACTATTAAATTAACATTCGGTCATAATTGCGCGTTTATTTTAACGCATTTAAAATATGGCATATAAACCCGTCTTTCTAAGTGGGGGAAAAACGCTAATGCTTTCGTGTAGATATCGTTCTCCCGTATGGGCCTAGCAAGTACCTTCGGGGATCGAGTACCTTATGCTTTCGTAAGGATATCGTTCCTTCGTACGGGCATAAGCGAATGGGTCCCCCTGAATTGAACCCGGTTGAAAGGAGCCTATAATGGGTGATGATCGGGGGCCTTGCTACTCTTAGTAGAGGACAGCAAGGACAATTAGGGTACCTCTTAGCACCAAAACTGCATATAGAGAACACATAGAAACCCACCATGTTAGAGCCATGTGGATAACCTAGGTGTCTTAGATGGAATGTAAATAGGATTGCCTTGTTTGCTTATCGCATTTAATTTGCCCTTTTATTATGTACTTATCATTTTTGTCCGGTACTGACTTGTTTTCTTTTGCTTTGTTTTTACATACCATTGCATTCACATTCCAGTGTGGGCATTGATTCCCGAGTGATTTCTCCCATAATAGAAGATTGTTCATGATGGACCAAAGGTTCTTTGACCTGAAGGAAGGGGGTCCAATCCCAGAGCTCCATCCCAAGACTAGGCCAGGAACAGCCGAAGAAGAACCATTCAAGGACACCAGAACAGATTCGGTAAGCAGTGTCAATCCTGGTGACAAACAAGATGAAATACAAGAACTAAAGAAGCAGATGTCCGAGATGATAGACCAGATGAATGTCATGATGAAAGGCAAGCAGCATGTCGAACTCAGAAAAGATTCGGTCGGGGGGCAGAATGTGGAACAGAATGGTCAGAATGTCAAAATAGATAACACCGTTAAATATGACAAATCGAATCCCTTTGTGATCAATCTCAAGAAGCAGACAAGTAGCACATCTGGGTAGATACCCAGGGAACAGAGGCAAAACCAGGGGAAGTTCGAGAAACTAATGACATCAGAAGACATTATCCTATACCCGTGAGATACACTGAGTTACTTCCGTTGCTTGTCGAAAGGAACCTTATCATATCAGTGAAGTCTGTACCAAGAAAACCTCCTTATCCGAAAGATTACAACAATCGTGTCTGGTGCAGCTACCACATAGGCGATTCGAGTCATCACACTGAAAATTGTAGGGCCCTAAAGGACAGAGTTTGAGATCTTATCAGAATGGGAATTTTGGGTTTCGAAGACGGACAACCCCGATTCTTCAGCCAGCCTGCTGTTGCCCGAGGGGCAAAGTCGAAAGAAGGTCAATACCGAGCCCAAGGTTTAGGTAACACAGAAGTAGGTCACTCAAGCGGGATAAAATTAGGAGTCAAGAATAAAAGCGTCTCAGAAGGTGAACTTGCACGCAAGCGCGACCAGCTCGAGCACGAGAGGCACAATCTGAGCACGAAATCAAAGAATGTACAAGACGAGTACCAGAAGCTGCACTTTGAATTCAAAAGTTTCGGTCTGGGTGACACCGCGGAAGAGTGGGTCAATGGTATGATTCAGCTGAGGAACGATTCAGAACGCTGGAAGCATAAATACAAGAATAGTAAGAATAAAGTCGATCATTATCACGTAGTCGGAAGAAGCCGAGGGCCAACGCGACTTTCTCCAAAATGAGTTGGAAAGCGATCCGCCATGGAAGATATCCACGAAATCAAGTCTGCACCGAGAAAGGAATGAATCACAAGCCTTCCAAATAGAAAACGCAGCACTCAAAGAATAGATAGTGAGGCTCGAGACTGCTTTACATACCAAAGTGAGATCCGTCTTTGGGGCAATGACCGTTTAAGCTACAAAAAAGCCGAGCAAACAATACGGGAGAAAGACCGGGACATGAAGATGGTTACGACTCAAGCCCGACAAGTAGCTCAACAGTAGCAGATTTAGCCGATGCAAAGCAAGCACCAAAGCGAAATATGGATCCGGCATTGGACCGCGAAGGAAAACTGACGGGACTATTAAATAAGGTCAAGACATTAGGTGCCAGGGCTCACCGCTATCTGTAAAACCCTAATACCGGATGTAATGAAACCTCTTGGTCTGAATGAAAGATGTCCTATAGGGACAAATCACTTGCGGAATCAATGCTTTATTGCATTCATGCATTGCATTTGCATCATGTTCTTTGCATTGTTTTATCATCGCATGGCACTTCATCATTTAATACATGGGGTTCGATGGCAGAATTAATCGGAAAATGGAACGAATTGAAGAGTCGAGGCTTGACCAGTTAGAAGAAAAAATTGAGAAAGAGCTTAAGAAGAAAGAGAAGATAAATGTTTTCAATATGAGGGAACTCTGCCTAGTCCCTGATTTGGTCATTCCTCCAGATTTCAAGGTTCCCGGATTTGCGCAGTATGACGGAACCAGTTGCCCGAAGATTCACTTAACCATGTTTTGTAGAAAAATGGAAGGATACATGAAGAACGAAGAATTGTTGATCCACCATTTCCATGATAGCTTTGACGGGACCAGCGAAAGCGGTGTGGTATAACCGTTTGAACAAAACCAAGTTAGGTCATGGGGTGACCTCGCTAATGCCTTTTTGGATCAATACAAATATGCTTTAGATTTAGCACCACAATCGACGATTTCTTGAGAATGAGAAAATGAGACCAAGTGAAAGTTTCGGGAATATGCATTAAGGTGGCGATGTCCGCGACCCAAGTCCACCCCTATAGCGGAAGAAGAGTTGACTCCCCTATTTCATGCAACGCTTCCCTCTCCCTTCTTCGATGTGATGTTGCAGAAATCGAGAAACGGATTCGAAGATTTCATGACGATTGGAGAAAGAATAGAATACGCAGTCAAAGAAGGAAAATTGGGGTCTAAGTCTAAGAACCGAATCGAAGATAAGATAGATAAGAATGGAGAGGTAAATGAGTGTCATCTCAAGGGTTCGCGTGGCCGTAAAAGAATGAGACAGACTGACAAATTGGGGTCATCAAGGAAAATTCCTCGGACGAGCGCAAATTTGGAAGTGTTTGAAATATCTATCTCAGACATTTGGCCTCATCTGGTAGAGGGTCACTATCTTTTTCCTAGGCCGATGAAGAGTGCACATGATCTGTATGCCCATAGTTTTGACTCGAGTAGCACATGCGAATTCCATATGGGGGCACCGAGGCATCCCACCAGAAAATGTAGACCTTTACTGGAGGGAATCAAGAAGCTGGTCAATGATGGAACCCTGACACAAGAGATGATCAAGCAGTGGAAGACCAAGGAAGAGAAGCAAATCTACATAGTGCTGAAGAAGCCATAGATGTCTCTACATTAAAATACCTTCCTGACGTAATACAAGGGATCAACTCTATGTGGCCCCCATGTGGCAAAGATCTTTTGTGATGGGGCATGTTTGTTGATTTTTATTTTCAATAAAGAACACATTTCGCTTAACATATAATGTTTTTGAAAGCACATAGATATTTTCTCGCCGTTGTAGGACGCTGGATATCAATTGCAAGATGTGACATTAGATAGATGTCGTGACCACGATGATGTGTGATTTTCCCCACCGGACTCTGGTCAGCAAAGCGAAATTATTACTCTTTCGATGATGTTCAAGGACGAAAAAGCTCTAAATGTCAACCATGTAGAGTTGCTTGAAATTGAAACTCTAGGCATAATCTTCTAGGTAGTAAAGAAGAAATAAAACAAAAAAAGAAGAGAAAAAGAAAAGAAAGAAAAAAGAAATGAAAATAAAGGAGAAAATAATAATAAAAAGTACTCCTATGTTCGAAACCTGGTAATAGGCTTGTTCGGATAAGAGTATGGAAATTTTGGGGCACTCCGCTGAAGCGATAGGGTGGAGATACATCATCCAATTCAAGAAACCTTAGCTTCATGAGTGATGGTAATATTTTCAAATCGTGACTATGCCAAGTAGCTTGGGGCAGTGTTGTTTGCTCCATTGTTGTCCTCAAGACAAAGGACTGTGACGAATTGATTTCCTCAAATAATGATAATAAAAAAAAGAAAAAAAGGAAAAAAAGAAAAAAGAAAATAGGAGATATCATGGGAAAAATTAAGACTCGCACCACCCAGAACTCTATTCCTAGAGTAATATTTCTGCGCTCAAGTGGTTATACAAGCCAACCCTTTTGGGGGTGGAGTAGATAATGAGAATTGAGAAAGAGTAGCACTCTGCAGCAACGCGGTAATCATGAGGATGAACCGAGTCACCAGGGAAGACTTCACATCTTTGAATTACCAAGTGGTTGAATCTAAACCACTCTTGCACATGATATCCAGAGCTCCTATGTTGTGTTTTCAAAATCTTGTATGTTAATCTAAATGATACCCTTCAGTGGAACACCAATCAGCAAATTGACAAGTTAAAGCAACAAAAATTTCCATGTATTACTTCAGGGGTAAGATCCAGAACACAAGGAGGCGGATACTATTGGAGCCCCTAACCAGAAATGACCTCACAATGCATAGAATAGAATGAAGATGATAACAGAGGTATAGGTGTCGATGACACTCAAGAACAAGAAGCGAATTCCAGCCACGATGCCTTGTTTGGTTCAAGAAAATGAAGGACGAAACATGACAAGAATGAGCTTACAAAGTGAGGGGACGGTAAAAAGTAAACAAATGAGTCTCCAAAGAATTAAAGCACAGAGATCGATGAATGGTGTCCGTCAAGAGGCAACAAGAAGATTGAGGTTAAGAAGCATTTCGCTCACCCCGATGATGAAATTAACAAATACTCAAAATGTTGGGTCAAAAGAACTGGAAGATAGCCGAGCACGATCGAATGGGGCAATGCAGAACAGAAAGAATAGTAAGAATCTCTGCACACGCATGATATAGTGTTTGTTGGTGAAGCAGGCAGAGACCCCGAAGAAGAAAGACGGGTGCCCGTGCAAAAGAACAAGAGCAGATGCCCATTGAGCAAAATTTGACAGAAATGAAGATCAAAATTGAGTATACCGTAAAAGGAAAGAAAATAGAGAAATCCGAAGAATGACTTTTCAGGGCATAAGATTAACAATAAAAAAAGAGGGAGAAAAAGAAACAAAGAAAAAAAGGAGAAAGAAAGCATAACATTACGTGCATCATATAGATAGGGGCATGTTAATTTTGCTTGTTCCTAAATAGGTATTTGAAGAATTATCGAAGAATTTACCAAAGTCCCGAAAGAACCACAGCCATGGCGGCGTGATATCCAGATGTTAAATCCTTCAGGTCATCGATAAGTCATTCGGGCACGATGTTAAGTCCTTCGGGCCACCAATAAGTCTTTTGAGCGTGGTGATAAGTCCTTTGGGCCATCAGTAAGTCCTTCGGGCATGATACGGTAGCATATCAGCGTGAGTCCCCATAGAACAATAGCCATATCGGCGTCAGATCCAGATGTTAAATCCTTCGGGTCATCGATAAGTCTTTCGGGCACGATGTTAAGTCCTTCGGGCCACCAATAAGTCTTTTGAGCATGGTGATAAGTCCTTCGGGCCATCAGTAAGTCCTTTGGGCATGATGCGGCAGCATATCAGCGTGAGTCCCCATAGAACAATAGCCATATCGGCGTCAGATCCAGATGTTAAATCCTTCGGGTCATCGATAAGTCCTTCGGGCACGATGTTAAGTCCTTCGGGCCACCAATAAGTCTTTTGAGCGTGGTGATAAGTCCTTCGGGCCATCAGTAAGTCCTTCGGGCATGATGCGGCAAAGATATCGGCGTGAGTCCCCATAGAACAATAGCCATATCGGCGCGCGATCCGGATGTTAAATCATTCGGGTCATCGATAAGTCCTTCGGGCACGATGTTAAGTCCTTCGGGCCACCAATAAGTCTTTGAGCGTGGTGATAAGTCCTTCGGGCCATCGGTAAGTCCTTCGGGCATGATGCGGCAAAGATATCGGCGTGAGTCCCCAAAGAACGGCCATAGCAGCGTGAGACCCGGATGTTAAATCCTTCGGGTCATCGGTAAGTCCTTCGGCACGATGTTAAGTCCTTCGGGCCATCGATAAGTCTTTCGAGCATGATGATAAGTCCTTCGGGCCATCGGTAAGTCCTTCGGGCATGATGCGGCGATCTTAGTAGCGTAGGTCCAAAAATGGCAACCCTCGAAAAAAAAGGAACCTGCATTTTCAAGCCCCAAAGTGAAAGGTTCCATAGAGGAGAACCCTAAATCCAGAATCTCAAAAAGAACTCTCTCGGTCGAAGGAATTCACCTATGACACAAGGTTATATAGGAAACCTTTTGTGTCGAAAAGCGAAGAGTCTTATATAGGAAAGGCTCCGATCTTCACTGTCTTAGAATGAAAGGTTCTATATAGGAAGAACCTCAGAGCCCGAGATTTCAGACGCCAAAAGTTCTATATAGGAAGGATCAAGGCTCCAGGGGTTTGAAGACTAGCAGTTCTATATAGGAGGAACTCTCAGTCGGAAGAATCCATCAACGACGCAAAAGGTTTTATATAGGAGAAACCAGCGTTGAAGGCGAAGAGTTCTATATAGGAAGGACTCCAAGCTTTACAGTCTCGAAGTGAAAGGTTCTATATAGGAAGGACTCATAACTCGAGGCTTCAGAGTGAAGGGTTCTATATAGGAAGAGCCTGTAGCTCCAAGATCGGAAGGTGGCGAAGCTCTATATAGGAAGAACTTACAAGCCCGAAGATTCAGCTAAGGAAGAGTGGAGATGTCCAAAAGAACACGTTTTTCCAAAGCTACAAACAGGGAAGTCTGATAAAAATGAGTGCTTATGAATCTTTGCTTTGTTTCCCATTCCATGAGAACCAGCAAAGAGGGGCAACTGTAATCACTCATTTTTTTACCTGTAAATACATATTAGTGTTGCATGTATATTATATGTTTATTGTTTGCATGAGTATTACTAATATATAAGGTGTGGTGTGCATGTATATTATAAGCTATGTATGTATACGTATTAATGGTGTATGTGTGTCGCGTATGTATCTATAAAGTATGAGCGTATTTGTTCAATGTGTAGATGTTATGTCAATTATGTGTATGATTATACGTACGTATGCTAGAATGTTATATTAATTAATGTTTGTATAATATAAGTATACATTTGCGTATGTATATGTGTTGCTATTATAATACTAATTATATTATTATTAATGGGCTGATATAAAATGAAATCCAAAAAAATTATATATATTAAATAAATAAATTACAGTCCAAGTCCAGTTACAAATAGTTACAAGGCCCGGTTGGCCCAAACCTTATCTAATTACAACTGTGTGTGCAGGTGGCTGTGGGCCGTCGGATCAAGATCTGATCCAACGGCCACGATCCAACCAAGAAGTCAAAAATATCTGCCAGTCGCGTGTTCCACACGTATGGACCGTCCGAGTGCCACGCGCGCGTATGGTTCACGCGCGGACGCTTTGATATCCCACGCGCGCGTGAGCCCCACGCATTCTGATTCCTCGACTGCGGAGCTCCACGTGGCAAGATCTGGAGCCGTCTCATCAAATCGTGGCTTCATCCAGACCGTTCGTCCTTCAAGCCATCTCGACCGTTAGATCAGATCTGATCTAACGGCCGAGAACGCGTCTGGCTGCTGGCAGAACACCCATACCGCCACCATGCTGATATTCAACCACCGTGCTCAGAACATGCCAAATACAACAAGCAACAAGTTTGTCAGTCCAGATCTGAAAAAGTAAGCATACAACTTGCACCAAAACAAAGACAAGCTTATATACGAAACGGAGATCTTGTAAAAAAAAAGAACGGAGAGAGTTGTAACAGAGAGGTGGTAACAAAAAAACAGGGGAGAGAATGAGATCTTGTAACAAAAAAAACCAAAAGTTGTAACCAGTCAAGTGATAATCGAAAGTCAGTCCAGTGGTAAACAGTTGTTTCCTTTTCTTATTTGTTTTCTTGCATGCATATACAAAAGGAAAAAAAAAGAGAGGATAGGTCTTACCGTCGCTGTCCGTGGGTCTCCCTTCCTCAGTGACAAGCCTTTCGGCTTCCCCAAGCCAGAAATGGTGAACTGGAGGAAGGGGAAGGCCCCTTTGTAGTTTTGTTTTTGGTTAAAAGTGCTTTTTTTGGTTCGTATTTCCTAGATCTAGGGCAAATAGGGGTGTATCCTCTGAATCCAACCACGGATTCATATCGAGGGTGAAACGGGGGTCATTTCGGTGTATTTTGGAGGCTCGCCGGTGCCGGTTAGCGGCGGCCGGCGGTGGAGAACACGGCGGCTGGCCGCCGGATTCTGGGTTTCATGGGGGATATTTGAGAGGAAATAAGAACAAGGTTTGAGGTATGAAAACTGAAAATGAAACAAATGGCTGAAAATTTGATTTCGGCCTAAAAAGAGGGCTTTTATAGTCATTATTATTTCGTGAAATGGGTAAATCACACACTTAATCCCCCCGCGTTTCCAATATTTTCATTTTTGTCTCGCCGCATAGTATAATTACAATCCCAGTCCCCCTGATATTTCAAAAGTTTACAATCTAGTCCCTAAATTACACTGAATCAGTTTTTAAATGGTAAAATTACGCCTTTAGCCATCCCGCGTTTTTGAACTTTTCATTTTGGGTCTGCCCCTTGGTCTAATTACAGTTTTGATCCTTTTAGGTTCTGTTTTACTTTCGCATTTTAGTCCTTAAATTGCCTATTATTGTTTTTTTTATTTTCGCCACCGACTTTTATTTTTTTTTCATTCCAGTCTATTTCTTTGTAAATACTCATGTTCATATTATAGTCGTATATGTTGATGTATTCTATTGTTTTATTTTATATCCTCGTATATGCCTCATATTTTATGTTTAAATGTATATGTGTATTAAGCTTACGATAGTTATGTATTTTTTATCCTGTTATTCGTATTAAAGCATGTTTGTTCTATTTGACTCAAAACGGCATGTTCTTGTATTTTTGTACGTATTGTATATTTTCTTGGCTTTTAGGTTACGTGTTAGTGTGTCTTCTTTTATGTATAATATATTGTTCCATATATGTTGAAATATGTTTATTACTAGCATGTATGTCTTTTTGAAATATTTGTTCGTCTATATACGTAATTATTCCTGCCTTGTTATTCTGACTTGTTAAAGTTGTTTTTATCTATTATTTAGAATAATATGTATATATGCATGTTTTAGTCTAGTATATCATTTATGTTAGATTAGTATTCTGTTATGTCAATATTTATTGCATTTAAATATTTTGCCATGTTTTATATTTTTGCCACTAAGATTTCATATGATATATAAATTGTCAATGCGGTGCCCTTTTATCCGAGAGTAAACGGGGCCAGTATCAGGCGTAGTGATAGTGGTTGGGCGTTTACCCTCGGATAACGGGGCCCTTAAAATTTACTCGCAATTATGACCGAATTTTAAAATAATCGTCACTCTAATCCGGAAAATCCAATATTAATAAAGCGGTAATTATTAAAGTACCAATTTTGGGCGGTGTAGGGGTGCTAATCCTTCCCCATCCATAACCGACTCCCGAACCCAATCTTTTTGAATCTCTGGTTTTATGGTGTCCGGCCTACCTAAGTGGCCGGTGGCGACTCCATTTTTTTATGCGGTTCCTTTTAAAACCCCACGGAATAAATATTTTATATCCAAAAAAATCATAAACACCTTTTAAAAACACCTTTCAAAAATCCTCGTTTTTATTTAACGATGAGAAAGAAGAGAGACATCGCTACACAAACCATTCGCCAACTTGTAGCAACACCTAACGATCAACACCCTTGTGCATTACATTCTTGAATGGAGAGACACCATTTGCACTCAAGACGGGCCTGATACACCTCCTACTGACCTATCATGGTTTACCCAATGAAAATCCACACAAACACCTCAAAGAATTCCACATGGTTTATTTAAGTACAAAACTACATGGAGTGTCCGTAGGCCAAATCAAACTATGTGCTTTCCCTTTTTCCTTAGCCGATATGGCTAAAGATTGGTTGTTTGATTTACCTTCCAATTCAGTTACTACCTGGACTAACATGGCTCGACTTTTTCTTGATAGGTTATTCTCTGCAGCCAAGGCGAGTGAACTAAGGCGAAGTATCTTGAGTATCTGACAAAAAGACACGTAGTCATTATATGACTACTAAGAGAGATTTAAGAAATTATACGCAAATTGTCCACAATATGGACTGTCAGAACAAACGCTTCTTCAGTACCTCCACAAAGGCCTAACCCCGATGGAGATGAAGATGATCGATACAACAAGTGGAGGGATACTTGTGAATACGACTCGAACGACAGAAATAACTCTAATTTCTACTATAGCCGCTAACTCCCAACAATTTTTCCCTTTAAGTAGTTCACGAGGTAAGTGTAGTTTCTTTGGAAAATAAAATTAACGAATTGGCTGACATTGTTCAATCTCTTATTGCAATTAAAGGCACAACTAGACTTTGTGGAATATGTACGATGCCAGACCATTCCACAGATTATTGTTCAATATTGCATGAGGATACTATTGCTCAAGCAAATGCGGTAGGTAATTTCCTAGGACCTCCTCAAAGAGCTTACAATCCTAACGACAACACATACAATTTGGGATGGAGGGATCATTCGAACTTTAATTATGCATAAAACTAAAGGCCTAATCAAGCAGATCAGCCGAGACTGCCTCTACAACAGTCGTATCAACAACTGAAGTCGTCATTAGAATCTATCGTTGAACGGTTGGCACTGTCTCAAGAAAAATTTTAGAATCGCACTGAGCCTCATTTACAGGAGTTAGACAAGCAAATGAGCCAACTCGCTTATGCAGTAGGACAAATTGAGTCTCAAGGTAAATTACCTTCTCAAACAGAACCTAATTCGAGAGAGAATGTCAATGCCATCAATCTCCGAAGTGGTACCGTTGTCGCACCAAAAAGCACAGAGGAATGCACCCAAAAGAAAGAAGAAGCAAGAACACCATCTCCCACCATACAAGGTATGTCTGATTCACCTACCACTTACTCTCCCTACGCCATTCCATCTCATTTTCCATCAAGATTGATAAAACGAGATAAACAAGCCAAAGAGAAGGAGATCTTAGATATATTTTGGAAAATGGAAATTAATATTCCACTTTTTGAAGTAATCTGAAAAGTGTCGAGATATGCCAAGTTCCCAAAAGATCTATGCACAAATAAAAGGCGGCTTATCGGAATTGAGAAGGTGAATTTGGGGGAACACGTCTTAGCCATTTTCCAATGAAAGCTTCCACCGAAGTTGAAGGATCAAGGTATGTTCGCTATTCCTTGTAAAATCAGTAAGATTGTGATTAAACGTGTAATGTGTGATTTAGGCCTGTCTATTAATGTTATGCCTCTTTCTTTGTATAACTTTCTTTCTGCTGAGCCTTTGAACGATATGAAAGTAACGATACAATTGGCTGACCGGTCTGTGATATACCAGAAGGACTATTTGAGAATGTCTTAGTGAAGGTAAACGAACTTATTTTTTGACATATTTCTATGTCATTGATATGGAGAACGACCGATCGAACACTTCTTCAGAAATTCTTTTTGGCCGTCCTTTCCTTAGTACGACTAATACAAAAATTGATGTAAGAAGCGAAATTCTTACAATGAAGTTCGACGGTGAGGTTGTTAAGTTTGACGTTTACAAAGCGATGCGATATCCTAATAATGTTGCTAGTATTAATTTTATTGATGTTATTGAGCCTGCCGTTGAAGAGTTTTTCGAATCTAGCTTCATTGATATCTGTGCAAGGAATTTGAAGACTTTAAAGAGGAAATCAAAGAGTTTGAGGAAATTTTTTCAGTTAATTCTGATTCATGTCTTACTCCGTCTAAATCTAAACTCTTACCTTCATTTTTGTAGGTACCACAAGTCTAACTTGAACAGTTGCCAGATCACCTAAAATACGTATTTTTAGGAGAAAATGATACTTTGCCGGTAATTATCTCGAATAAGCTATCAGAAGAAGAGGAAGATTACTTAGTGACGGTGTTGCGCGTATATAAAGGAGCAATTGGATGGATTATCACAGATATTAAGGGACTTAGTCCCTCGACCTGTATGCACAAGATAAAAATCAAAGAGGGAGAAAAACCATCACGAGAAAGTCAACGCCAGTTAAACCCACTGATGATGGAAGTCGTGAAAAAAGAGATACAAAAACTTCTTGATGCCAACGTCATCTATCCGATATCAGATTGTAATTGGGTAAGTCCAGTCCACGTGGTCCCAAAGAAAACCAGAGTTACGATAATAAAAAACTTGAAATGTGAGTTAGTTCCGACACGAGTGTAAAATGGATGGAGAGTCTGCATCGACTACAGGAAGTTGAATTTGTTAGCTTAAAAAGATCATTTCCTTATTCCCTTTATAGATCAAATAATAGAAAGATTAGTTGATAAATCTCATTATTGTTGTCTTGATGGATTTTTGGGTTTCTTCTAGATTCCAGTGGCACTACAAGACCAAGAAAAAACTACATTTACATGTCCCTTTGGCACTTTCGCCTATCGACGAATGCCCTTCAACCTTTATAATGTGCCCGCCACATTTCAGAGATGCATGTTCAGCATCTTCTCAGACTACGTCGAGAAAGGAATTGAGGTCTTCATGGATGACTTCACCGTATACGGTAGTTCATTTAACGTTGCCTTTTAAATCTGACTAATGTTCTTAGATGATGTCTACAATTTAACCTCATGCTAAATTATGAAAAATGCCATTTCATGGTCGATAAAGGTTTAATTCTTGGTCATATTGTTTCTTTTGATGGAATTGCGGTCGACAAGGCCAAAACTGATATTATTCGCTCACTCCCATACCCCACAACTATGAGGGAAGTTCGTTCATTTCTTTGTCATGCAGGATTTTATAGCAGGTTTGTCAAGATTTTTTCCAAGTTAGCCCAACCACTTAGCAATTTACTATAGAAAGACAAGGTTTTTGATTTTGACGATAAATGCAAGAAAGCTTTTGACGTCTCTAAAGAAAAAGCTCATTTTGGCACCTATAGTACAATCGCCTAATTGGGATTATCCCTTTGAAATAATGTGCGATGCGGGTGATTCAAGCGTTGGAGCCGTGCTGGGGCAGAAAATCGGCAAAGAGCCTCACGTGATAGCCTATGCGTCTAGAACACCAGACACGGTTCAACAAAATTATTCAACTATCGAAAATAAACTTTTTGCTATTATTTTTGCCTTAGATAAATTTCGCTCATATATTCTCGGTACTAATATTGTTGTTTATTTTGACCATGCAGCTATAAAATACTTACTAAGTAAGAATGAGGTAAAGCCCCACCTGATCCGGTGGATTTTACTCTTACAAGAGTTTAATCTTCAGATCATGGATAAAAAAAGATGTGAAAATCTAGTTGCCGATCATTTGAGCCGTCTCCTTATCTCCGAACTTGATACACCAATTCGAGAAAAATTCCATGAGGAACGTCTATTTTTGACGCAAGGAATGGTTCCATGTATACCGATATGGTTAATTACTTAGCCACGAGGGTACTTCTTTCAGATCTAAATCATTTTGAGATAAGTATAATCAAGAGTGAATCTCAGTTCTTTATTTGGGATGATCCATATCTTTGGAAATATTGCTCGGATCAAGTAATTCGGTGATGTGTTGCCGAAAGCGAGGTAAATTCTATCATTAGTTTTTGCCATTCTTATTATTGTGGTGGGCAATTTGGACCGAAACGAATTGCACACAAAATTCTTGAGTGCGGATTTTACTGGCCAAATATTTTTTGTGATGCTTATACATTTTGTAAATCCTGTGAAAAATGTCAACGCGTCGGCAATTTAATTCGTCGCAATAAAATGCCTCTTAGTCCAATTCACGTTTGTGAAATATTTGATGTATGGGGTATTGACTATATGGGTCCGTTTGTTTCATCCTTTGGTAACTGTTATATATTTTTAGCTGTTGATCACGTATTAAAATGGGTAAAAGCTAAAGCTACTCGTAATAATGATGCTAGAACTACTGCTAAATTTCTAAAATTTTTTATCTTTTCTAGGTTTGGCATTCCAAGAGCGATAATCAGTGACCAAGGAACACACTTTGTTTGTCACACCCTGAAAATCGGTCTAGTCAGAATTAGGTTCTGGCGATCAAAAATTTTGTGTCGATTATGCTCGAATAATGTAATTGCTCGATCTTGTACCCAATTTTGAAGTAATGAAAGTTATTTGGGCTTAATTGAGGTTGTGAGACCTTTTGTAAAGAATTGAAGTTAGGGGTTTCTTTGAAAATACAAAATCTGGGCAAGGTGTATCGATACGGTTGGACTAGTATCGATAAGACCTAGCTATTTTTAACTAACTTACCCAATTCAGTCTAGTCGTATCGATACGACCATAAGGTGTATCGATACAAGTCCTTGTCCAAATCGATTTAGTGGCCAAATTGAAAAGATTTGAAGTAGGGGATGACTCACTTACTTGCTTGCCGCCCCTCCACGTGAGAATGACCTGAAAAAGATGACAATTGGCCATCAATTGTCCAAAGTTTGAAAGGATTGAGAAAACATATTAATTAATGGACTAAGCAAACCCTTTTCTAAGGGAATGTTTCCCATTGGCTATGGGTGAGGTAGGGAAATAATTATGGCTTGGGCATTCCTTAAGATGGATAGGAAAAGTCTTCCCCTTTGTTTTTGAGTCTTCCGAAACCAAGCTAAACCTTTGATTGAAGAAAACCAAGCACACACCTCAATTGTCATCTTCCTCCCTAAGTTAAGCAATCACCTCGATCTAATCTTTGACCTTCGCTTGATTCCAATATGCCAATTGAAAGCTTGTGAATCGGTAAGTAAAACCCCTACATCAATTTCATGATTCCATCAACCCTTAGAGTTCAATTTCAAGTTTTAAGTCTTGGGGGTTCAAGTTGAGCTAATATGTTAGAAAGCCAATTTCTTGGTTTCATTGTTGTCTACGAGATTTGGTAAGCTTGAAAAATGTTTATGAATCATTAGTTTCGATTATGATGGAATTACCTAATTTTTGAACTCGCTCAAGCGGTAGAAGACAAGCCATCTTCACCATCGGCTATTCTGAACTCTTCTAACGGCAAGAGGGCCGCTATTCGAGAACCTTGAAGTCTCCAAGTACTAGGTGAGTGTAGTTGTGTCATAGGATTGGTTAGGTGCCATCCCAATTACATTTGCTTTATGTCTATGATATTTCTTCGTTTGTTTAGCTCAAGTAGATCTTACAAGTGCGAACTTCGTGTGGCAAGTATGGTAAGGTCATTCCAATGCTTCTAATTCATTTTGATGTCTTATGAATCATTTGTCGTATGTTATATATGAAAAATGTCTAATATTAGTATTGACATTCATGAGAATTGTTATGATATATTAATGATATGATATGTTATCTGAAGTTAAGGCTCAATTTGCAATCTGATATGATATGGCCTACGGGCACAAATGTGAGTTTTATGATTATATGTGCAACCTTGGACACTTAAGGACATTAGATACAATTGGCATGCCATAGGGTTATTTGAGCTCACTAAGTAAGGGATTGGACTACGGTCCGGGCCTACGACCTATATGTAGGGAGAAAATGATGGATTGTGTAAGGGATTTCGGAGCTACAGCTCAAGGCTAAGGCCTACCTTCGATATGACTTGGTGTATAGGGGAATCTGTGTATCCATTGGTTGATATGTCCAATGAGATGATATGTATTCGTGCTTCACATTTGATATATGAAAATATAATGCTTGGTTTTGAGTATGATTTAATTATGATTAATGATGTATAATATCATTCAAATATGCTACATGGCATTCATGATATCAAGGAGCTTGTTATGCATTTGTTATAACTACCTTACTAGGCTATGTAAGCCTAATATTCGTGTGTCTCGTGCATTTTCAGGACATTGAAGCAATCGAGCCTTGATCGTGTTGTTGAAGGTGCAAGTCACTCCCTCCAATCTCCATGTATTCTTACGTTTTGTTTGAACTCCTAGTGAGGTGGCATAGGGCTTAGACACGTTACATTGGTCTATTTTGATATGTATGTAATGGCCCTAAAGTGTCTAAGTACTAAAATGGAATATGGTGTGATTGTAAAAATTTAAAAAAACTAGTTAAGTTGGGCTTAAAGGTACTAAAAGGTAAAAAGATAATAAACGGATTCAATTGAACCTAAAAATTGACATGCTAGTAGGTTTTAGAGTTTAAATACTGCTGGTAAAATTTGGTAAAGTTTGGATATCGTTCGATCTGTTAGTTCGAATAAAAACCAGATAAAATATGTCATTACAAAACATGCGTATCGATACGGGTCAAGCTGTATCGATACGACCTTGCATATTTGGACTTGAAAAAATAGAGCGTATTGATAAGCAAGGGGGTGTATGAATATGGACTTAGGCAATAAGGCCTGGGAAATAAATTGTATCGATACAGCCTTAGGCTGTACCGAAACGGGTTAACCTTGGCCAACGCGTATCGGTACAGGCTTAAATGTACCGAAACAGGCTTGTTACCCTTGAATTTGGAATTGAGAAATTTGGCTTAGCGTATCGATACGGTCTTAAGTGCATCGGTACAATGTTAGTTAATTATGTTAAAAGACTTAAACCACAGTTCTAAATAGTTACAAATTGGTCACTAAAAATTAAATGGCCTAATTGGATAGGTAAATGACCTCCGTTGATGAAGAAATTTCACCAGATAATAATTGATGAGATCAATTGATGATTTGTAGAAAGAAATTATGATGAAGACCCTTAATTTGTAAAATTTATGATTTAGTCCCTAATTTCAAAAAAGTTTAAAATAAACCCCAAATTGAGTAAGCTATTAATAATTTAATTCAATAGGTATTAAAAGAGATTAATAAGACATTCTGAATATGACTCCAAACTCTGAATAAGTATTTGGTAACACTTTCTGACCCGGTTCTCTGCTAGGCCGGGAATGAGGTGTTATATTTATGGTATGAGAGCTAGAGTTTAGTCGATTCTAGGAATAAACCGAGACCTATCATAAGTTTGCATGTGCATATGCCACATAGGAGTTTATCTGTATATATTATCCATGACTTGCAGCTAACACGGTCCAATCTCTTCTGTTTGAATAGCTTTAAGAATGTTTGCACCTGGTGATAGACGTGGTACGTTAAAACTACACCCCGGTTCCTTCTCGACACAGGGGAACAACCTTGAAGCTGAAGTCTGACCAGAGCAGATGGGTCAGAACGACCCGCCTAATCCCCCTCCGATGCCGCTCGCTCAGTAGGAATATCTAATGTCCATGGCTAAGATGATCAAATAGGTGGTTGTGTCTCTTAGGCAAGAGTTGCCACAGCAGCCTGCTGAAGCATTTTCATCTGTCTCGAGAGCTTCCATTGATAAGCTCAGACAGTATCCGGTCTATACTTTCACCGGGAAGAAAATGACAACCCCGAAGTAGCATAGTATCGGCTAGAAAATACTCTTAAAGTCCTAAAAAAGCAAATGAAGTGTCCTGATGAACATAAGCTGGAGTGCGTTCTGGCGTTTATCTTTAAAGAAGCTCAGAGTTGGTGGAACATCGTGACACTCACATTAGTTGAGCATAGAGTTACATGGGACTTCTTTCTTTAGAAGTTCCGTAAGAAGTATATCAACAACCATTACCTTGTTGAAAGGCGTAAGAAGTTCCTTCATTTGAGACAAGGGGGACGACCCGTGGAGTAGTACATTCATGACTTCTACAAGTACTCGAGGTATGATGCTGAGATCATATGCACCAAAAATGAGAAATACAGAATGTTCATCAATGGCCTTTGCGATGAGCTACGTCATCTCTTCACTACTTTAGAGTTAGAGGACTTTTAGAATTTGGTCAACCGAACGATTGGTACTGAAGCCTCCCAGAAGGCTTATGAAAGAAGGATAGGGAATATAGCTAGATCCAATAAGAGATTCCAAGATGATTCTAGACCTCTCATGCCTTAGAAGAAGGGAAGACAATGGGACCAGAAGTCTGCCACCTTTCAGCAGTTGCCAAAGACGGGATATGTGTCACAATTTCAGTCCCTGGGAATATCTATCGCTCATATAAGTTCAATTGATAGTACGGGTGGTTCTGGAAGAGGCTCACAGATCATTTTATGTAGCTTTTGTCAGAAGATACATCCCGGGCAATGTTGCAGACATGACGAATCTTGCTACCTCTATGGTGAAGTTGGTCACTTCATTAGGCAATGTTCGCAAAATCCGAATGCTCTTACTTTAGTGGCTTCACAGAACAATCCTAACAAGGGAAGAGAAACGAAACAAGTGCAGTCAGGATCAGCAGGGAAACCTCGCAACTCAAATCCTTCTTTAGTTGGACGTGACCCTCAGACCTTAGCTCATATGTACCATGTTCGAGGTCGAGAACAAGAAGACGATCCTGACGTGATTGCAGGTATGTTGGAATTATGTTTTAATATTTTTTATGCTTAAGTGGATCTCGGTTCTATGTATTTCTTTAGTAGTGAACCATTGATTGAAAATTATGCCCTAGAACATGAACCAGTCACTTCTAAAATAGTCGTCTCTAACCCACTAGGAGATAGTGTGGTTATACGATTGAGCTGCAAAGCTTGCCCTCTGAGGATCCAAGGGATCTCATTTTCAGCCAATTTGATGGCTTTGCCTTTTCATGAGTTCAACCTTATCCTAGACCTTGATTGGTTAGCCGAACATTAAGCCTGGGTAGATTGTTCGAAGAAGAAGCTATATCTTCATGGACTCGGTAAGGAGAGTATAACTCTGAAAAAAAACTAAACCCGAACCTAATAAGACCATCATGTGTGCTTTGGGATCTAAGGAAGATGCAAATATCGAAGATATACTGGTGGTGAATGAATTCTATGATGTGTTTCCCGATGAACTTCTGGGACTTCTTCCGACCCGAGAAGTGGAATTCAAAATCAAAGTGCAACTGGGACTACACCAGTCTCTATTGTACCATATGGGATGGCTCCGATTGAGTTAAAGGAGCTGAAGGCCCAAATTCAAGATCTCTTGGATAAGGGGTTTATCCGACCGAGTTCCTCACTCTGGGGAGCGCCAGTTTTGTTTGTTAAGAAGAAAGATGGAACGATACGACTATGCATTGATTATCGTCAGCTAAATAGGGTAACAATCAAGAATACATATCTGTCACCGAGGATCGATGACCTTTTTGATCAATTGAAGGATGTTTTGGTCTTCTCTAAGATAGACCTACGATCCAGATACTATAAAATGCTAGTGAAAGAGTCTAATGTTCCAAAGACTGCCTTTCGAACTAGATACGACCACTATGAATTCTTGGTAACGACTTTTGAGCTTACCAATGCACATGCGGCCTTCATGGACCTGATGAATCGTATGTTCTGGTCCTATATAGATAAATTCATGGTTGTGTTCATAGATGACATCCTGATCTATTCCAAAGACATTGCCACTCATGAAGAATATCTTCGGATTGTGCTTCAGACTCTTCGGGAGAAACAACTGTATACTAAGTTTAGTAAATGTGAGTTTTGGATATCTGAAGTACCTTTTCTGGGACACGTGATCTCTTCTGTCGGAATCCAAGTTAACCCAAAGAAGATTCAAGCAGTTCTTGATTGGATCCCTCCGAAGAATGTTAGGGAAGTTCGTAGCTTTTTGGGCCTTGCAGACTACTATCGTAGATTCATAAAAGGTTTCTCGATGATTACTACACCATTGACAAAGCTTCTCCATAATGAAACCCCTTTCATGTGGACAATGGAGCAACAAATGAGTTTTGATCAGCTTAAGCAAGTCCAGACACGTGCCCCTATTTTGGTGCAACCTGAGTCAGGAAAAGACTTCACCATATACAGTGATGCATCCTACCTGGGATTAGGTTGTGTACGTATGCAAGAAGAAAAAGTCATTGATTATGCCTCACGTCAGCTTAAGCCACATGAGTTAAACTATCTGACTCATAATCTAGAGCTAGCTGCCGTTGTGTTTGCCTTAAAGATTTGGAGGCCTTATCTTTACGATGATAAGTATTACTTGTACACTGATCACTAGAGCCTAAAGTATCTTCTGACTCAGAAAGAGTTAAATCTCCGTCAACGTCGGTGGATGGAGCTTTTGAAATACTATGATTTGGTCATTGATTACTATTCCGGTAAGGTCAATGTTATGGTTGACGTTCTTAGTCAAAGCCCACTCCCTCCCTGAGATGTTTAAATGCTCATTTGCGTCTTAAAAAGCATGGAAAGTTGTTGGCTGAATTGAGAGTTCAGCCAACCATCATATCCCAAATCAAAGCACTCCAAGAGTCTGATGAGGAGTTACAAACTCTTATTTCTAAGATCAAGGATAAACTGGATCCTAATTTCGCTATAAATCCCAAAAGTTTATTGTGTTTTCGAAATTGTATCTGTGTCCCTAATGATGATGATCTTCGAAACCAGATTCTGAGTGAAGCTCATTCGAGTCCTTCCTCTGTTCATCCTAGAGCTATCAAGATGTATAAAGACTTGAAAGAGCTGTATTGGTGGTCTGGTATGAAAGGTGAGATCACAGACTTTGTGGCTAGGTGTTTGACCTGCCAACGGGTTAAAGCCGAGCACAAGGTGTCTACCGATCTCTTGCAACCTATTGAGCTTCCACAATGGAAATGGGAACGTATTATGATAGATTTCGTAAGCGGTCTACTGATGAAACCAAAGAAAAATATTGTTGTATGGGTCATTATAGATCGATTCACCAAGTTTGCTCATTTTCTTCTAGTGAGAATGGGTTTCAGCTTGCCTAGACTTGCTGAGTTATACATCCGCGAAATCATCCATTTGCACGGAGTCCCTATGTCCATTATTTTCGATCGTGATCCACGTTTTTTTATCCTGGTTTTGGAGAACTCTACATGAGGCCTAAGGAACTCGAGTGCACCTAAGTACTACCTTCCACCCCTCAAACCGATGGCAATCTGAAAGGGTTATTCAAGTAACCTTATTTCCCTTTTACCGATATGTATAAGTGTTCTGTACCAATCCCAATTCTTTCTTGTAGATTTTGGAAGATATGCTACGAGCCCGTGTTATCAATTTCGGGAATACATGAGAGAAATCTTTACCGTTATTAGAGTTTCGTACAACAACAGTTATCAATCTTCGATTTAGATGGCTCCCTATGAAGCTCTTTACGGGAAGAGATGTAGAACCCCTCTCTGTTGGACCGAGTTTGGTGAAGGCAAGGTGTTAGGCTCTGACTTACTTCGAGAAATTGAAGAAAGGGTAACCATCATTTGTGACCGGCTTAAAGCGGCGTTCGACCGACAAAAAGCTTATGCCGATTCGAAAAGAAGGGACATTCAACATGACGTTGGTGAGAAGAAATTCCTTAAGGTATCTCTGTGGAAGAAGATCCTATGTTTTGGCAAGAAGGAGAAGCTAAGTCCTCGCTTTATCGGTCTATTCGAGGTGATCGAGCGAGTTGGACCTGTTGCCTACCAACTAGCCTTTCATGAGGAGTTAAGCCGAATCCATAATGTCTTTCATGTATCTATGCTATGAAAGTATCGATCCGATCCTTCTCATGTGATCGAACCGGAATCTGTAAAAATCTAGTCTGATTTGACGTACGAGGAAGAACCAGTGCAGATTCTCGCACGTGAAGTCAAGAGACATCGAAACAAGTCTGTGCCTTTAGTAAAGGTTATTTGGAGGAGTCACTCAGTGGAGGAAGCAACCTGGGAGGCAGAGGAAATGATGCAGAAGTAGTATCTTCATCTCTTCGGTAAGAGTGAAAATTCGAGAACGAATTTTCTTAAGGGGTGGAGAGTTGTCACGCCCCGAAAACTAGTCTAGTCAGAATTAGGTTCCAACAATTGAAAATTTTATGCCGGTTATGCCCAAATGATGTAATTGCTTGATCTTGTACCCAATTTTGAAGTAATAAAAGCTATTTGGGCTTAATTGAGGTTGTGGGACATTTTTATAAAGAATGGAAGTTAGGGGTTTCTTTGAAAATGCTGAATTCGGGCAAGGCGTATCGATACGATTAGACCTATATCAATATAAACTAATTGTTTTTAACTAACTTACCCAATTCAGTCTGGCCATATCGATATGGCCGTAAGGTGTATCGATATAGGTCACTGTCCAAATCGATTTAGTGGCCAAATTGAAAAGATTTGAAGTAAGGGATGGCTCACCTACTTGCTTGCCACCTCAACTCGTGAGAATGATCCGAAAAGGATGACAATTGGCCATCAATTGTCCAAAGTTTGAAAGGATTGAGAAAATATATTAATTAATAGATTAAACAAACCCTTCGCTAAGGGAAAGCTTCCCATTGGCTAAGGGTGAGGTGGGGAAATAATTATGGCTTGGACATTCCTTAAAATGGATAGGAAAAGTCTTCCCCTTTGTTTTTGAGTCTCCCAAAACCAAACTAAACCTTTGATTGAAGAAAACCAAGCACACACCTCCATTGTCATCTTCCTCGCTAAGCTCAAGTAAGCACATCGATCCAATATTTGACATTCGCTTGATTTCAATACGCCAATTGAAAGTTTGTGAATGGGTAAGTAAAACCAATTAGAAAATGCTAGTACACCCTATGCTGCAGTGAAAAAATAATCCGACGTAATCCACCAGTGATTCATGTACAAAGGACGAATTCGGGGTGAATAGGGATGAAACGTTACCTCAATAAATATAGAAATCCGCAGTGAGTATATGAGAATCCAAATCAAATTTGAGTTGTCACGATAGCGTTCCGACCTCTACGAAATCCACCCAAACGAAACGAACAATATTTTCTCTTCTCTAACTATTAGAGAGGTTTTTCGAAAAGCATGTCTTGGCTGCTAAACCTTATGCCTTTATATAGCATTAATAACCTAATTCTAATTAAATTCAGATTTGTTAAATATACAATATATTTAATAGAATATAATTAAATATGTAAAGTCTGATTCTACTTTAATTCGGATTCATTAAATATACAATATATTTAACCAAATATAATTAAATATGTAGAATCTAATTCAACTTTAATTAGGTTTCTTTGGATATATATATATATATTAATAGTATTTGATGATTACAATAATTATCTAGTATTAATATATATATATATATATGAGATTATCTATAATTACAATAATAATTTAGTTTTAATAATTATTACTATCACGACCATTTTTAAAACTGGCGTGTGAAAATAGCCTAACGATTAGGGTTTTAAAATCGGGGTTTTGCCATTTTTTAACTTGATCTTGTAAATTAGAGTTTTTCATATTAAATCATATTTTCCTTTTATTTATTCTTGAAAATCAATTTGGAGTCGCCACCAGTCATTTAGGTAGACTGGACACCATAAAAACAATTAGAGATTCTTTTTTTTTAAAATTAGAGTTCGGGAGTCAGTTACGTGTGGAGAATGATTAACACCCCCACAAACGCCCGTTATCGGTACCTTTTTAATTTCATGTGGCATTTTGACATTTCGAACAATAATTTAAATTTAATTCAATCCTTACTCGTTAGATGAATTTCATTCCAAATGAAAGTATCCTTTTGTAAGGAAATACATTCTTAAACGAATATGAGTTTTGAAACGTCCAGTTACTTTAGGATACTTCAACTCATATTCAAAAATGTATCCCAACACAAAAGGTTTAAATGTATGTCCATTTATTTTCTTGTCAATTTTAAGTTCAAACCTAATTAAGGCTCCAATCGATTAAATTAATTTAAGAATCTATGAATATTACTGAATTTAGGGGTTTATGTGATAACACCCAAATGCTTGGGCACTATCCATATTAAGCCTTAAATTAATAATACTCATAATTATTTAATGACTCTAACTATTTAAACCTAATCCTAATACAATTTTAATATAATTAACTATGTGATTGCATGTTCTAAGTTCAATGAAATATTAAATGTTCCACTAAAAAACCCCTTGATTAACATCTCATTACAATGAGACACTAATCAACTTGGGACTTTAAAGTTTCCATTTGATAATAATTTATTTTCAAAAAATTTCTCACCTATTTGAATTACTTAAATTAATTAAAGAACCTATTATTCAAGGCTCTAATTGTTTAAATCTAAGTGAATTAATTGTCTAAGAAATTATACTATATGTTTTTTTAAATCATGCAACATATAAATAAATTAAACAATTAAAAACTGAGATCAAATTGAACTACTATTAAAATTTGAGTGTCAAATTATAGAGAAAGTGACTAAATATAATGAATTGCAAAACTAGAGAGCCAAAAACAAATTCAAAAGGTACCCGGATGATAGCTCGCGGGTCGAGAACTGATTTGGCTCATGGCGCGTGAACACCCTTTGACCCATGGTCCAAAATGCTACCGTTTTAGTACGGCTATATAAAGCCTTCAACGCCCAAAATTTCCCATCTTTCTCATTTTTTATTCTCTCTCTTCATATTCTTCACCCCAATTCTCTCTGACTTATCTCTACCCAAAAACCTCCCATGCCCAGATATATCCAACATTTTGGATCAAACTTCTCTTATTTTTTGAGTGTTCATCGTGTTCATCCACTTTTGGATGAACACACATAATTTCGGCCAACAAACACCCACAACTCTGCCACTTGATCCCCAATCACCATGGTCGGATCAATGTTCGATGTTCGCCAGCCACCGTTCCTTAACTCAGGCCACCGTCTACCTCCGGCTGGCCGCCGCAAGGTGATTTTTGGTCACCAGCCGCAACCCTAAATTTTTTTCCAAAATTTCCCCTTTTCGAATCTAAACTTTAAAACTGTTCCCAATTCGTCAGAACCACCCATATTTGCTATTCTAATCCTAGATCTAACCCAAAACCCTCTCTCTCTTCGACTCTGCCAATGACAAACACTTCAGCCACCGCAAAAGATGAGTTTCCGGTCATCACATTCTTTTTCATTTCGGTTTTTTATCATTTTGTTCTAATATATCCTTTTTATGTATTTGCAGGAAAATAAAGAATTTAGGGTAGGTAATACCTTCCGGCGATGCTACGATTTCAACTCCGGCGTTTGGTTGAACTCCCAGCGACAATTGCAACTTCGGCGATAGTTTAGATTACGGTGACGCTTTGACTATTTAATCAAACCGACGACCGTTTGTTTCTTCTGGCATATGTATTCATGGTGACGTTTCTAGTCTCCGATCGTTTTCCCTGGCAGGCCTCTCGGTTGCTCTGATGACTTTTCAACCCCCTGGTGACCGTTCGTTTTCCCTGAGGTAAGCCTCTTTCTCTCTATTTAATTATTACTTCAATTATTATTACTTTTTCTTATTATCATTAATTGCCCTGGCTTTTCTCTCTTTCCCTATTTATAGGACTGTCAACGATGATGTCATAGCCACCATGATCCGAGTAAGATTGGGCGGGAAAAGTGTTTTCAGATCATTTTTCGTTTCTTGATCTATAAACAATTTTAATTTGGGCTTGTATTGTGTTTGTTTGGAGAGCTTTATTAGATATGAATTGTAAGTGAGCTGTAAACAGGCTTTTAGATCTGTAATCTGGGTCTTCGGGTATTTGGATTGTAAACTTGGACATTGAAATGGACTTGGATCTATTTTATTTATTTATGGTTTATATTGTATATTATTATCTATTAAAATATTATCTATATATGTATATACCTAGGTAAAAATTATGTGTTACAGCTGCCCCTCTTTGCTCATTGTTGTGGAACAGAAATAGGGCAAAGATTGAAAAGACATGAATTTTACCCGAACCATATAATCGCCGAAGTTTGAAATTGTTCTTCTAATTATGAAATTCTTCAATCTTCTTCCAAACCGTAGAGTCTGAAGCTGTTCTTCTCATTATGAAATTTTTCATCTTCTAAAGTTTGGAATTGCTCTTTGAAAATCTTTATTTTTTGAGGTTTGAAGTTGTTCTTCTTAATATAAAATTTTTCATTCCTCACCCTTTTGTTGGTTAATCTCTCTTGTAAAGGCACCGAATAAGCAATATCTTCTCATTAGGAACTTCATCATTCTTTAAAAGGGCGAACTCTTCTCATTTGGAGCTCTTCCTTCTCCATCGGGTGAGTTCTTCTCATTAGGAACTCAGGGCAAACTCTCCTCATTAGGAGTACCGAATGTGTCTTTCTCATTAAGAACTCTATATTCTTTGTTAGGAATGCCGATTCACCTCTTCCTCTAGGGAAAAAATAGAACCTACAAAAAGAAATATCATCAATTAATAAAAATTCCAATTGGAGTAATATGAAATATCCACAATTCCCGGCTTGAAGCACTAAGAACTTTAGAGTCACTGCTTTTCTACCTAAGATGTTTTGATCTTTCAATTTAAGGCTCGCATGAGCTCTTTTGTTTCTCTTATTTTGTTGATCAATCTTCGTGTATATGACCTGCAAAAGACAAATCTATCATTAATCTTTCAACATCAATTGTATGGTAAACATATCATTTGAGTGTATCATTAGAAACTTCAAACGCTTCAATGAAAAACATTAAAACTTTTAACCAATTAAACTACGAATCCTCTTTATTTAAGCTCAAAGTTGATCTATATTGTTTTTCAACATGGTAACTTGTACCCCATTTTCTTTTTCTGTTTTTTCTTCTTTTTTTTGAAACTTGTAACCCAAAAGGTTAATAACTTTGTCGATATCATGCCCCAACTGTCTTACTGTGACGCCATCCAAAAAGTTCTCACCACTTCTGGAGGTGTCGGTCTGAGGGACTTAACATCATGCCCAAAAGACTTACTGATAACCGAAGGATTTAGAATTGTAATGCACTTTCTTTCATGTGCAAACAATCAAACATCACTCCCGAAGGCGATGGCCCGAAGGACTTAACATCATGCTCGAAGGACTTACTGATGACTCGAAAAATTTAAAATTGTAATGCACTTCCTTTCTTGTGCGAACAATCACATCACTCCCGAAGGCGATGGTCTGAAGGACTTAACATCATGCCCGAAGGATTTAGAATTGTAATGCACTTCATTTCCTATGAAAACAATCAAATCACTCCCGAAGGTGATGGCCCAAATGACTTAACATCATGCCCGAAGGACTTACTGATGACCCGAAGGATTAAGAATTGTAATGCACTTCATTTCCCTTGCAAACAATCACATCACTCCCGAAGGTAATAGCCCAAAGGACTTAACATCTTGCCCGAAGGATTTACTGATAACCCGAAGGATTTAGGATTGCAATGCACTATCTGTCTTGTACATGTAATCAGAAAATCTTGCTGAAATCTGCCTCTGCAAACGAACTGGTAAACTTTGTTGAAATCTGCCTCTTCAAACGGATTAAAAACTTTGTTGTAATCCGTCTCTTCAAACGAATTGAAAAATTTGTTGAAATCTGCCTCTTCAAACAAATTGATGTCTTTGCAATTCTTTGTTGGTTCTTCTTCTCAAATCTTGAAGCTGTAGATTGAGATTTGGCTCGTTTCTTGCTGATTCTTGTAAACTCCTGCAAAAATATATAAAAATGCTTTGAATACACGAGTTAGTATGCTCGTATTTTATAGATGCCTAACTATATATGATGCATAAATTGTAGTCAACCGAGGTCCACTCGGATGAGTTCTGATCTTCTTTGTTTCTCTACTGAGCTTTTTGTTTCTGTTGCAATGGTACCTCATTTCTTGTGATTGTTCTTATCGTACCTTTGCTTAACTTGATCTTCTTGAGATTTACCTTTGCACCTCATTTCTTGATATTATTTCTATCAAATCTTGCTTAACTTGATCTTCTTGCATTTTGTCTTAAGCTCTTATTGTCTTCGTGCTCCGACAAACTTGGCCCCATAATTTGTTGTTGAGCTATTTTCCTTCTTCTTGTCTCTTTAGATTGTTCTTGTCAAATCTTGTTCATCTTGATATTTGACTTAGGCTCTTATTATTTTCATGCTCCGATAAAATTTGCCCCAGGATTTTATTCTTAAACTCATCTTCTTCTTGTGCTGATTTTGAAGTCAAACTCTTTCAGGTTCTGCATCCCTTCTTATCTATTCTGATTTGAACTCTTATGCACCATGATGCCCTACTAATCTCTTATTTCTTGCCCCATCATGTAGATATTGCCCATCTTTCATTCTTTTATCAAGTCCTATACTTTCTTCAAGTCCCCGAACTTTTGGTCCCTGAACTATCTGATATGTACTTTCATTAACTTCAAAACCAACCAAACTCCATGATAGAAACTTGCTTTAAGTTTATTTTTGCCATTGTCTGCACCATGACCCCTGATGGGTGATTATTCTTTTTGACCAAAAAACTACCGAACAGATGAGCATTTCATACTCAGCCATATTTGTACCATGTCAGATTGATCATTTGCATCCTCGATCTTGTGTTCTAAAGCTTATCTTTGAAGTAATACAAGGAAATATTTTTGTTTTGAAAAAAAATGTCAGTTTGTTTATCAACATTTCAATGAAAGATGCCTTACAAGACCCGAAAATTAGGGTCTTAATATAAAGAAAGAAAATAGAACAAGATGCCCTGGATATCAAGTGCAAGAGCGTCTTAGATTCAACCCTCCCATGGGTAGCATAACTCATGAATGTTGTGGTGATGTCTGGAGTTATGAAATTTCTTCCAAATCACCCGGTTCACACCCTATGATTATCGCGTTGCTCGATCCTGTCAGAAAACAACTCATTCTATGTTCTCTTCATTCTTTTTCCATTCATAATTATGTTCAAGCTTCTCAAACTTGTTTAATTAGTAGAGTGCAAAAATATCGTTCTAAGAATAGAATTTTATAAGTGTATGTGTGTGCTTCTGATTGTTATTAGCTATTATTATATATTATTATACACATGCCTTCAAAGATACATCTCTGACGCTTGGGTATTAGACAGGTAGAGCATAGCTCCTTATTAGATTTGTCGACATCCCCTACAGCTCCATCAGGATGCTTCGAGACTTATTTATTCAATAGTTCATTACCTCACTTTTTCTCTTTTCCTTTCACTTTTCTTCTCTTTTCCCTTCTTTTTTTTCTTTTTTTTTCTATTCCTTCCCATTTTTTTTCCTTTTTCTTTTTCACTTTTTCCTCTCATCTTTTTCTCTTTTTCTTTCTCGCTCTTATTTTGTTTTTAGGGTATAGAAGGCTACGCTTAGAACTTCAATTTCAAGCCACTATTCTTGGTTAAAATCGTCTAGTCCACTTCACTGTTTATGAATTTCAAAGATTTGTCATCGAACATCATCAAAGGTGTAGTAATCTGCCTTTCTTGCTTTTTTGACCAGAGTAGACCCATAAATAAATTCCACTTCATTGTCTTCACAACATCCAATCGTTCTTTGTACGAGAATCAATATCGCATCTTGCAATTAGCATCCAGGGGCCTACAAAGGTAAGAAGAGATATACATATATTTATATATTTCAAAAACATCCTTCCATTGAAATTAAAACCAAAAATCATGACATGTGCCCTTAAAAATGATCTCTACTACTCTCGGGCCAGAAATAACAGAATTATTTCCATGCATTACTTCAAAGATGGTTCTTGTAGATTGTAACCACATGATGCAGAGACATGATTAAGACAAACTTCTCATAATTCCAGACAGTCTTGGAAACATTCATTTTGGCCTTTTGATTCTTTAGCGGGTATCACAGATTACCCCACTTATTGCCATTGTCGAACTATTTCCCATGTCAAAACTTCAGTACTGACTAGTTTCTTGATGTCTTCCATCAAAGGCCTACACTTCTTGGTAGCATGTCCTGGTGACCCCATGTGAAAGTCACAAACATTGTCTGGATCATAGCAATGGACAAATGTCTTTGACACTACCTTCATTGGCCTAGGAGTGACTTGTTGTCGTTCAACAATGTGAGGCAACAAATCTGAAATAGACACTCCAAAGATCTCTAGATTTGCACTTGCTCGAGGAATTTTCCATGGTTGTTTTGATGAATTAACTGGCCTCTTTGTCTTGCGACTTTGGGAACTTTGAACATTACATTCTTTCACCTCTTTCTCTAGCTTCATTTCCTGACCAACAGGTCTTCAAACCTTGGATCAATTTTCTATTATCGGATCCCTATCTCTATTGTTTCTCCAATCACCATGAGGTCACTAAAACTGTCCATTGAATTTGCAAGCATTCTCTCAAAGAAAAGAAATGGATGAGTTTGATGAAATACGAAAGATATTTCTTCCTGTCATAGGAGGTTGTACCTGGGCTGCTATTCCTCTCCACCTTAATGCATAGTCTTTAATGCTTTCATTGGCATTCATACTCATGTTCTGATGAAGCTGACGATCTAGAGCCAGGTCTATAACATATTTGTATTGCCCCAAAAATGCTTTTTCCAAATCAACCCATGATCGAATATGCTCTCGACTTAATCTGTTATACCACATTGCAGTAGACCCAACTAGGTTATCATGGAAATAGTGGATAAACAATTTATCATCGTCCAAATGTCCTTCCATTTTCTACAAAACACTGCCAAATGGATTTTAGGGCAGCTAGAACCGTCATACTTCTCAAAATTGGGAACCTTGAATTTAGGAAGAATAACCAGATCAGGGACTAAGCAGAATTCTTTTGCATCAAACCTGGAATCACCGACTCCTTTTCCTGCCTCGATCCTTTCCTCAAGCCTTGCATATTTATCTTCAAGCTGCTCGAGTCTTGATCCTGAGATGATAGGCTTCATTGAACTTACCACTGCAACCGGGTTAGATGCCCAAGGGTAAATTGTCTTCATCCATGATAACAGATTTCCAAACTTTCACTGATTCCTAGATTTTTGCCATCGAAATCCTGATTGCTTCAGATCATGAATGTTAATGCAATGCTATTGAATGATGTGTTATGTTAATAAATATGCAATGCATGAATGTATAAATCTAGGAGGTATTGATTCTAACAGCGATTATCATAGAACAACTTTCATTGAAATAAAATGATTCAGTACATCGGATATCAGATGCTACAAATATTGGTGAGCTCTAGCTCCCAGCTTCCTAACTTCCTCTAAGAGCCAAGTCAGCTTTCCTCCATGATCTAATACTGGTTCAATATTCTGACTCAGTGCCGGCCACTTGTTGAGCCACTTCTCATGCTTGAGTAACAATATCTTTCATGTCATTGTCTCTTTCTCGTATCTTAATTCTTGATCTTTGAAATTGAACATGTCGCTTCTCTTCACTTTCTTGACAGTCTTTCTTGACATCATCAGCAAGATCTTTGTACACCGGTGTAAGATTGAGGTATTCATCTACTTTCTTCTTTAGTGCTTCATTTTCAGCTTGACTATCATTTAGCTTGATAACAATATCCTCATACATCTGTATGTAAATTTTTACCATCTCACGTTTAGCTTCACTAACACTTAGATCGTTCATAACGATATTATGCTATATTTCCATTTCCTGCAGATCATACGAAAGTGTGTTGACTCGATTTTCATTTGCCTTACAGTTCATTTTCCAGTATTCAGCTTCACGCTTCAGTTCCTTAATTCTTTTCTTCGACTGTTCTAGAGTCACACCCAAACCAACATTCTTGAGCATCAAACAAATTTCTTGATGAATAGATTGTAGACTTTTTAGCTCCTCATTCAAACTGTCTCTCTCTTGCCTTAACTTGCTCATTTGAACCTCATATTTGAACTGACGCCCCTTTCCTTGGGTATTTTCATCTCGAGTCACCCATTCAACCGCTGAATCAAACTGACTTTCTATTTCAAATTTCTATTTTCCATTTTAGATACAGAGGTTGCAAAGGTGTGACAAATTGTGGGGTCACGAATCGGGCTTTCAGAAATTGAGGATATAATTTTTTGTATGAAACAAGGATTAGGTCAAAGTTAAATTTGTGATCTCTTGTCTTTTGGCAATCTCCGGAAAGTGTACTGAAGCTCAAACCATGGCTCGGACACTTGATTAATTCTGCTGGACTTGAATCTTCTTTCATTTTTGCATCTCCAGGTGTTTTATTAATTGTCAAGCCTTTGGGAAATTTGGGTTTTCCATCTTCAAAACTTAATAGGCCTACTCTGATAAGATTTTTGACCTTATTCTTCAAAGCCTCGCAATTCTCATTAGTATGGATTGAACTTCCCTGATGATAGCCACATACTGCCTTATAGTCCTTGGGATAAGAAAACATTTTGGACTTGGACAGAACTCTGACCACAAGGTTCTTCTCTAGAAGCACATAAAATAGCTCCGCATATAACATTAGAATTGGATTAAAAGATCCTTCATTATCTTCCACTTGGGCTTCTTCCTGGCCTTTCATCACATTCTCGAACTTTAACCTACTTACACCACGAGTTAGTTTATTAATGCGAATTGTAACGGTGCTCGGACTTGGTCGTTTATACATGTTCTAGTTTTTGTTCAGTTTTTATGCTCAATATGCCCTTTTTTTGTCATAGCCGTCATCATAGTCATCATTTCAGCCATTTGTCTTTTTAGCTCTTGCATCTCATTTTTTTCAGTATCAACACTAGTTTAATTGGATGTACGACACTTGGATGAACTACCCTTCATTTATTCCATCACTTGTCCCAAACACTGCTTCATATTTGTAGTCTCCTCTATCGAATTACGATTCCCCTTATTTCTCGTGATCTTCTTCTAATGATAACCACTCTTGAATCAATACCTCTATGTAACGAAGATGTGGTGCAAAATGCAAAATAAAAAAAACAAAAAAAAAACAAAAGAAACGAGTCAGTATGGTAAATTAATTATGCAAGTAAAAATTAAATTATTGATAAATAAAACAATTTATAATAAGCCAATAAGATAAATAGAGATGAGTATTTAAATCGGTAGCCCCCTGTTCTAGGTCTTTGTCCAGCTTTAGTGGGGTGGGTTTCTAAAAAAATAGCATGTGGGTGTCGTTCTAGACTCTGGGTTCCTGAACTGTCGTTACTGTCTACTGCGACAACAAGACATCGATTCGGTAGTATAGTACCCTTATAACGGAGGCATGGGCCCCACGATGCATAAGGTTAGTAGATCGGGAAAAGATAAAATTCCGAACTCGAAGGTGGAGAGCCTCACGTCAGATCATGTCTTTCTCCCACTTAAAGGTGAAAAGTTCGGGTCGAGGGCTTATGCATGAATGACAGATATATCATACATAAAAGCTACCTCCATTTTTCCTGAAAATTCATCCAACAATTCTTGGGAAAAATTAAATTCAAATTATTTCCCAAAATGCAAAAATGCCCCGTGAAATTAATTAATTAGGCCTGACTCTCAATTTTAGTCCCAGTGTAGTCGCCAAGCTGTCGTGACCATTTTTAAAACTGGTGTGTGAAAATAGCCTAATGATTAGGGTTTTGAAATTAGGGTTTTGCCATTTTTAACTTGATCTTGTAAATTAGAGATTTTCATATTAAATCGGATTTTTCTTTTATTTATTCTTGAAAATCAATTTGGAGTCGCCACTGGTCACTTAGGTAGACTGGACACCATAAAAACAACTAGATATTTTTCTTTTAAAATTAGGGTTCGGGAGTCAGTTACGTGTGGGGAAGGATTAGCACCCCCACAAACGCCCGTTATCGATACCTTTTTAATTTCACGTGGCATTTTGGCATTTCAAACAATAATTTAAATTTAATTCAATCCTTAATCGTTAGATGAATTTCATTCCAAATGGGAGTATCCTTTTGTAAGGAAATACATTCTTAAATGAATATGAGTTTTGAAATGTCCAGTTACTTTAGGATACTTCAATTCATATTAAAAAATGTATCCCAACACAAAAGGTTTAAATGTATGTCCATTTATTTTCTTGTCAATTTTAAGTTCAAACCTAATTAAGGCTCAAATCGATTAAATTAATTTAATAATCTATGAATATTATCGAATTTAGGGGTTTATGTGATAACACCCAAATGCTTGGGCACTATCCATATTAAGCCCTAAATCAATAATACTCCTAATTATTTAATGACTCTAACTATTTAAACCTAATCCTAATACAATTTTAATTTAATTAACTATGTGATTACATGTTCTAAGTTCAAATAAAATATTAAATGTTCCACTAAAAAGCCCCCTTGATTAACATCTCATTACAATGAGACACTAATCAACTTAGGACTTTAAAGTTTCCAATTGATAATCATTTATTTTCTAAAATTTTCTCACCTATTTGAATTACTTAAATCAATTAAAGAACCTAATATCCAAGGCTCTGATTGTTTAAATCTAAGTGAATTAATTGTCTAAGCAATTATACTATATGTTTTTTTTAAATCATGCAACACATATATAAATTAAGCAATAAATTAAACAATTAAAAACTATGATCGAATTAAACTACTATTAAAATTTAAGTGTCAAATTACAAAAGAAATTGACTAAATTGAATGAATTGTAAAATTAGAGAGCCAAAAACAAATTCGAAAGGGACCCGGATAATAGCTCGCAGGTCGAGATCTTACCTAGCTCATGGCGCGCGGACCCCATCTAACCTGGGGTCCAAAACGCTGACGTTTTAGTACGGCTATATAAAGCCTTCAACGCCCACAATTTCCCTTCTTTCTTATTTTTTAGTCTCTCTATTTACATTCTTCACCCCAATTCTCTCTGACTTCTCTCTACCCAAAAACATCTCATGCCTAGAAATATCCAACATTTTGGATCAAAATTCTCTTATTTTCTTGAGTGTTCATCGCGTTCATCCACTTTTGGTTGAACACACATAATTCCAGCAAATAAACACCCACAACTCCACCACTTGATCCCCAACCACCGTGCTTCGATCAATGCTCGATGTTCGCCAGCCACCGTTCTTTGACTCAGGCCACCAACTACCTCTGGCCGGCCACCGCGAGGTGATTTCCGGCCATCGACCGAAACCCTAAAAAAGTTTCCAAAATTTCCCCTTTTCGACCCTAAACCCTAAAACTATTCCCGATTTGTCAAAACCACCCATCTCCGTCTTCCTAATCCTAGATCTAACCCAAAACCCTCTCCATCTTTGACTCCGCCATTGACGAACACTCCAGCCAGCGCAAAAGATGAGTTTCCGGTCATCACATTCTTTTTTCATTTCGGTTTTTTTATCATTTTTGTTCTAATCTATCATTTTTATGTATTTGCAGGAAAATGAAGAAGTTAAGGCAGGTAATACCTTCCGGCGATGCTACTATTTCAACTCTAGCGTCTGATTGAACTACAGGCGACAATTGCAACTTAGGCGAAGGTTTAGATCTCGGTGACACTTCGACTATCTGATCGAACCGACGACCGTTCGTTTCTTTCGTCGTTTGTATTCACAACGAAATTTCTAATCTCCGATCATTTTCCCCGACAGGACTCTCGGTTGCTCCGATGACTTCTCAACTCCCTGGTGACCGTTCATTTTCCCCGAGGTGAGCTTCTTTCTCTCTTTTTAATTATTACTTTTTTTCTGATTATCATTAATTGTCATGACTTTTCTCTTTCTCCCTATTTGTAGGGTTGTTAGCAATGATGTCATAGCCACCATGATCCGAGTGAAGGGCTTTTGAGCCAATGAAAGAATGCCACGTGGCTAAGATTGGGCGGGAAAAGGTGTTTTCAGATCATTTTGTGTTTCTTGATATGTAAACAATTATAATTTGGGTTTGTATTGTGTTTGTTTGGGGAGCTTTATCAGATATGAATTGTAAGTGAGATGTAAACATGCTTTTAGATCTATAATTTGGGTCTTCGGGTATTTGGATTGTAAACTTGGACATTGAGCTGGACTTGGATCTATTTTATTTATTTATGGCTTATATTGTATATTATTTATCTATTAAATTATTATCTGTATATGTATATACTCGGGTAAAAATCGGGTGTTACAATTACGTGTACAACTAGTTTGTACACATGCTATCTAGTCAATATTTATTTGTTTCAATCATAATGTTAGTAGTAATATAATATTACAAGAAATGAGTGGCATCTAGAAATACATCATTACTACCTAAGTTACATGAAGTCGTGGTTCGACTTTACCTTTTTCTGTGATTAACTTCTTTTATGCATTGCATCCTTTTGTCCTCGTATCTAGATCGGACACAAGTCATGGATTAGTCACACTTGTATAGTCCATCTAATAATTTTTGATATCTTGAGTAGACTATTATAAACGAATAACTATGATATCTCATATCAATTTATTCGTGCATGGCCATGTATTTTCTAGTCTCACTCAATCAAGTGGCCTATGATATTACTCCTATTATGTAGGAGGGACAAATCCTATCTTGATCAACCATATTTCGCTACATAGATTGTGACATATCCAATGTCATTCTTTATAGTGTAGTCAGTTACGAGACACGTTTGACCGTATCAAAATATGTCACCCACGATGTTGAAATAATGATGATCTCAAGTCTGAGGATCATACATGTAGTTATCACCATGAGCAATGTCGTGGCCGTCACATAATAATCCAACAAACATGCTCATAGTGGGCCAGTCTAGTATGTCGTTCTCTAACACATACTTATGTATTGATTTTGACATCTTTATGTCAATGACAACACTTTGTCACCAATCAACTACATATTAGTCTTAATATATTATTGTTGTCCACACCCACAATAATCTTCGACTAAGGACATTCAATAATAACTATATTATTCTAAGGACTTTATTAAAATTCAATTTATTTATAAGTACACAGAATAAGACTGAAATAATAATAATGGCTTTATTAATAAACAAGATAAATAAGTATGTCTTTTACAACCATCTCATGTTTGGTCTTTGGGCATACTCCAACAAAACCCTTACATCAATTTCATGATTCCATCAACCCTTAGAGTTTAATTTCAAGATTTAAGTCTTAAGGGTTCAAGTTGAGCCCATATGTTAGAAAGTCAATTTCTTGGTTTCAATGTTGTCTACGAGCTTTGGTAAGCTTGAAAAACGTTTATGAATTATTAGTTTCGATTATGATGGAATTCCTTAATTTTTGAACTAGCTCAAGTGGTGGAAGACAAGCCATCTTCACCACCGGCTATTCTGAACTATTCCAACAGCAAGGGACCGCTATTCGAGAACCTTGAAGTCTCCGAGTACTAGGTGAGTGTAGTTGTGTCATGGGATTGGCTAGTTGTCATCCCTATTGCATTTGATTTGTGTCTATGATATGTTTTCGTTTGGTTAGCTCAAGTAGCGCTTACAAGTGCAAAATTCGTGTGGTAAGTATGGTAAGGTCATTCCAATGCTTCTGATGCATTTCAATGTCATATGAATTATTTGTCGTACGTTATATATGAAAAATGTCTAATATTAGTATTGAAATTCATGAGAATTGTTATGATACATTAATGATATGATATGTTATTTGGAGTTAAGGCTCAATTTGCAATTCGATATGATATGGCCTACGGGCACAAAGGTGAGTTTTATGATGATATGTGCAACCTTGAAAACTTGTGGACATTGGATACAATTGGCATGCCATAGGTTTATTTGAGCTCACTAAGTAAGCGATTGGACTATGGTCCGGGGCTACGGCCTATATGTGGGGAGAAAATGGGGGATTGTGTAAGGGATTCTAGAGCTACGGCTCAAGGCTAAGGCCTACCTTCGATATGATTTGGTGTATAGGGGAATCAGTGTATCCATTGGCTGCTATGTCCAAGGAGATGATATGTATTTGTGCTTTACATTTGATATATGAAAATATAATACTTGGCTTTGAGTATGATTTAATTATGATTAATGATGTATAATGTCATTCAAATATGCTACATGGCATTCATGCTATTAAGGAGCTTGTTGTGCATTTGTTATAACTACCTCACTAGGCTATGTAAGCCTAACATTCGTGTGTCTCATACATTTTCAGGACCTTGAAGCAATCCGAGCCTTGATCGTGTTGTTGAAGTTGCAAGTCACTCCCTCCAATCTCCATGTAAGCTTACGTTTTGTTTGAACTCCTAGTGAGGTGGCATAGGGTTTAGACACGTTACATTGGTCTATTTTGATATGTATGTAATGGCCCTAAAGTGTCTAAGTACTAAAATGGAATATAGTGTGATTGTAAAATTTAAGAAACTAGTTAAGTTGGGCTTAAAGGTACAAAAGGTAAAAAAGATAATAAACAGATTCAATTGAACCTAAAAATTGACATGCTAGTAGGTTTTAGAGTTTAAATACTGCTGGTAAAATTTGGACATCGTTTGATCTGTTAGTTCGAATAAAAACCAGATAAAATATGTCATTACAAGACATGCATATCGATACGGGTCAAGCTGTATCGATACAGCCTTGCATATTTGGACTTGGAAAAATAGAGCGTATCAATATGCAAGGGTGTATCGATACGGACTTGGGCAGTAAGGTATGGGAAATAAATTGTATCAATATGGCCTTAGGCTGTATCGAAACAGGGTCAAGCTTGGTCAACGCATATCGATACAGGCTTAGATGTACTGAAACGAGCTTGTTACCCTTGAATCTGGAATTGAGAAATTTGGCTTAGCGTACTGATACGGCCTTAAGTGTACCGGTACAGTGTTAGTTAATTTTGTTAAAAGACTTAAACCACAGTTCTAAATAGTTACAAATTGGTCACTAAAATTTAAATGGCCTAATCGAATAGGTAAATGACCTCCGTTGATGAAGAAATTTAACAGGCTAATAATTGATGAGATCAATTGAAGATTTGTTAAAAGAAATTTTGATGAATCGGGTCGTCGAGCTAAACAACGTTAAATAAAGAGCTAAATGGGAGGCAACTGTAATCACTAATTCTGTCTGAGATATTAACCCATTTTTATATTTTGCAATAATGGGCTCTGTTTGTTTACTTTATCTGTTTTTATGTATGGTTAAAACCCAAAAAGAAAAAAAGAAAAAAAACAACAACAAAAAAATTACTATTGCTATTTTAATATATGTATTGTTAGTTATTATTTAATTTACTATCTTAATGTATTATATTATTTTGTGTTTGATTATCATGTTGTTATCCATTCGAGAAACCCCTAAATATTACTAGTTATATATATTTTGCTATTATGATATCGATATAATGATAGTATCATAATCGGTGGTATTACTATTATTATTAACATTTTATATTATTATTATTATTATATATTACTATTTATCACTATTATTATGCTTATTAAACTAAAATAAAAAACTATAAACTATAATCTATATAGATTTATAGAATCAGTCCTATAAATAAATAATAATAACCTTAGTTTATATATCAGTCCAATATACATAAGCCCAAACAAATATATTACATCCGGCCCAACTAATTAAACCTTAATACTGATGTCCTCCTATCTACTGCAGCCGTCTAATGCCAGCCGTCAGATCTGGATGGGATCTAACAGTCCAAATCGATTGAGAGAGACCCTCCAGCTTTCCACATGCGCCTCGTCATCTTCCTCCCGCGTGTGTCACCTGATTGTTCAACTCTCTTCGGCCACGCGTGTGCTACACGCCCTCGTCTATTGCCCTTCCAGGTCACTTCCACGTCGGCAGAAGAAACCAACGGCCAGGCACCACGTCGTCCGTAGCTCTGCCATGTCGATTCGAATCACCAGAGCCTTGTAGCCCACGACATTTCTCTCTCTGGTTCCCATTTCCCCAATGTTCAATTACATGCAAAAGGGACGAAATAGCAAAAAATTGCAAAGAAGTTAAGGGATATGCTCAGAAATGCACCAACAACAGTAGAAGCAATATGAATCCAGACAAAAAAGACGTATAATTAGCCAATAGGGGATTTCCTGATTTCATTATTTTTTTCAATTGAGTGTAATATCAGAGGCTATATAACACAAAGCCCTAAACCATTGTATATTCATTCAACAATCAAGAGGAATAGAGCAAAAAGAAAAAGCACGCAAACCCTCAAGCATTTTTGAGGTATACATCCCTTTCTCGTTCATTTCAAAGCATAACAAGTATATAAAAATTAGGTCTCAGTTTCTTACCCTAGTTTCGTTTCGGTTTCTTTACGTTGTTGTGTTTCCTTGCCGGTAATAAGCCCATTGGTCTCCCGTGACCATATAGTAGTGAACCGGTGAGAAGTCTAACACCGAGGAGTGGTCTCCAAGTTGGGTTCTTTTTTTAGATTTATTTGTTCGGTTCTATTTTCACAAAAATAGGAGAGATTTTCATTGTTTATAGGTAAAAGGAGGGTCGAATCTAGGTTTTGGTCGAAAAAGAGGGATGTTTCTAGGTTTTGGGTTTTGCCAGCTGCCAATGAACGGAAACCGACACGGCAGTGCGGCGGCCGGTTTCTGGAAACCGCGACGGTTTTTGGGTTTGTTCGTTGATTTTTGGGTTTAGGGATAAACACATGGTGGTGTTCACCCCCGTGTTGGGAGGAAGAAGAAGGCCAGGAGGGGTTGTTATAAAGCTTTTTTTGTTTATAAATTTTTTTGTCTTATATAACCGACCCTCGTTTTTAAATTGGTAAAATTATGTTATAAGTCCCTCCGCCCCGTCTTAATAATGCCCACGGCCCTTCCGCTTGGGCAAATCACGTTATAGGTCCTTCCGCATGGGATAATCACGTTTGATAAGCAATTCCACCTTTTTTATTACTCTCGTAGTCCCTGGAGTTTTAGGGATTTTGCTATATTGCCCCCTTTTTTATACATGCTTTAATGTCTGCTATGAGATTTGTTTATTTGGGCATTTCAGCCCTGATTTTTGTGTTTGTGCTTTAATTTCTTGTTAATTTTGTTTTATGTGGCTTGATATGTATGTTTCTGTTACGTTTAATATGTATATAGCATGTAGTTTTTATAAAAGCTAATAAGTAGTTTGTATAACCTATAGTCTTCTTAATATATAAAATATGTTTATGTATATAATATAGTTTTATATAATATATATATAATTTGGTCTTCTTCATAATATATAGTTTTACATAGTATATAATGTATATGTTTTTAATATATAATGTATAAAGTTTTTGTAGAATTTATATACAATATAGTTTTTTAAAAGTATTTAATATAATTTTTGTAAAGTTTAAATTTTCATAGTATATAATATATGGCTATATAGTTATAATTTATATTATACATTTATTTGTTTCGTTTTAGGCTTAGGGTGCTTAGTTTGGGCTTGGCTTTGTTTTGGGTTTTAAGGCTTGTTAGATTAGCCTTAGATTAGAATTAGGCTAATTAAGTTAATTAATTTAGGTCGTCTGCTCGTCTAATAGGGGCACGATCCTTAAATTAATTAAGTTAATTCTAGGATTAGATTCTTTAGAGCCTTAGTTAGATTTAGGTTTGGATTAACTTAGTGAATTTAAATATCCTCGGCTTATTGGGATAAATGTTAAATTCATTAAATTAATTGAAAATTTCTTAATCACTTCTAGGATAAAATCAATTGCAAGTTTAGACTGATATTTAATTTTAAAACCATGATTAACTAACTTGATTTATTTTAAATAGTATTACAGGCTTATTGGAATACTAGTTTAAAATCAATCGAATTAATTATCATATCACAAGACAACTCATAATTTGTTAGGGTTTTGTAGCCTTTCAGGGTTAATTAATTTAGAGTTAATACTAGAATCACCTAATTAGCAATTAGATCACTAATTAAATCTCCATAATTGAGCCTCTTTGGTTATGGCTTTTAATAGGCCTTTGTGTGTTTAATTTTCAAGCCTTTGTTTGACATTCATTTTATTTTTCATCATTTGGCCCATTTGATTTACACATTAATTAATTAAAATCATGAAAAATGAGGTATCTATTAGTTCTGATATTTGTGTCGTAACAATCCGAGCTCAAATGATGTTCACCAGATATTGGAATTAATTCTTACCAACTCAAGGTAAAATTAAAACTTGACAAAATCATCAAATCATATTTTAATTGCTTGTGTCATGCATAAAGGTGACATGAAATCCAACCATAAATTAACACTGCAGTCGGACTTATTCGATGTCGGTTTAATCTATGGTCCGACATATCGTCAACCTTATTAATTAAATGTCCAATTAATTCGAACCCACTAATTTGATAAAGCTCGTGTAATTAAGGTCAAATTTTTAATTAAGTACGCCGAGTTAAATTCAATTCAAATTCCAACAAATTCCATCACTTTGAAAGCAACAAATATTCTGGTATCGATTTCCGGGCATGATGGGGGTGCTAATCATTCCCCACACATAACTAACTCCCGAACCCTTTCAAATCGAATTTTTGGTTTTGTGGCGTCCGGCCTACCTTACCCAAGTGACTGGTGGCGACTCTAAGTTTTTTACGATTTTCAAAAGATTACGATTTTTCGAAAGAAATCCATTTAAGCTAAGATTTAAAAAGTGATTTATAGGATAATTCGTATCGACGAATTTTCTAAAAGAAAACCACACATATATTTATAAAAGAAAAGGAAGAAACGTCGCTACATCAACCCATTTTATTTTATTTGTGTAATTTTTACTCGTTTTCTATTAAATTTTAGTTTTATTTAGTTTTACCTTAACTTATTTTATTTGAATTTCTAGGTACCCGATTATTTTAAATCGAACATTAATAGTTTTTGTTGCGATATTTTTTGCTCGACTCGAACCGCCCTTGGGAACATTGCACGCATGGCTCAACAAAGGAGGAATGGTTTCGAGGCTTGCATGAGCAGTGGGCCTTAAAAGAGAAGCAAAAGATAAAGGCAAATTAAAAAGGTGGCAATTAAGTTCACGTTAGCAAAACCCCACCAACCTTTGGTTATACTTTCCCCCATGGACCCCATGTTTGATAAGCCATGTTTCCTCTTTAACTTTTTTTATTATTTTATTATTTGCTCACATGATCAAATTCAACCTAGACCTACATTTTTCCCTTTTATTTTTCTTCACTAGCCGCATACCTCCTTTTCCCCTTCATCTTCGATAAAACTTGCCTTACCCACCATGGTGCGCACAAGAGGACAAGCCCGCCGGCTTCCACAAGAGCCGATCGTAATCGGAGGCCGCCGCCAATTTGCATCGTCACAATTCATCCAAGCACCCTAAATCCTGACGTGGTTGTGGCCGTGGACGTCATTAGAACAGAGAGTATCTATTTTCCCTCTCTTTTATTTTTTATTTACATATTGGGACAATATGCTTTTAGTGAAGGGAGTAGAGATCATATCAAATTACCTTCTTTTGTTTATATGTTTGAAGTTGATTGTCTTGGTTGAACTGTTGAAATCTCTTATTATTTATCTTGATTTTTGCTTTGTTCCTTTGAATATTATATGATTTTATGATCATTTTTTTATCGAATTTAGGGTGCATGATAGTGAAATGGCAATATTGATATTTTTCTATTAAATTTAGCTTGATATTCCATGAGTTCATTGGTTGATATGTTTCTTGATTCAATGCACATTACACCTCATTGTGAGATTTAATCCTAAACGAGCATACTTTTTATTCTTGCTCATGTTTTTGATTGATTGCTCCGGATTAATTTTGATGTTCAAGAATAAATACATGTCAAGATTACATGTTGAACTGGATGTTTTAAAATGATTAGGACACTTAGGAATAAGCCACTTCTCTACCCAAAAATGCCTACCCATTAATATCCACTAGTGAACCAATTTTGTGTCTTTACCCTTTTTCTTTGTTTTTCCCCATTTCTAAATTTAACCATTTTTTTTTATTTTACCCTCTCTTGATACCCATGTCAAGACAAAGATCGGATTGATCCACGAAGAAGTTCAAAAAATAGAAAAAAGAAAAAAAGGGCAAGAAGCATTCGAAACAAAAAAAAAACAAAAAACAAAAGAGAAATAAAAATTCTGCTGCTACAGGTGTTCGAATAGAACACCAGTGAATAAGTGTTCAAAAAAAGGAAAAGAGAGAGAGAGAGAGAGAAAAAGCAAAAGGAATAAGTTAATTGCTTCTTCAAATTTGTTAACTTCATGGAATTTTGTGGCTTGAACTTTATTTAGCATATCTTGTCTTGACATTTAAACCCACTTTTTGGCCTTATCCCTACCCCAACCTAAGCCTCATTACAACCTTATTAAAGACCCTTTGATTAATGCATCCAGTTCATTCTAAGTAATGGAGACTTGATTTACGTACAAGCCTATGGTAATATCTTTCTTAATCTTGGCTTTGAGCGTTTCCTTTACCCAACATTGAGCGTTAATGTGCGAACTCTTGTGAGGTGTTGAATCTTGATACATTGAAGTCAATGGATAGTTGGAATGTCTTGGTTTTTGCTTAAACTTGTTACTAGTTAAGCCTATATACTTGATTGTCACCTTGTTTCCGATAGTTGATGAGATCATTGATTCACTTAGTGTTCCTTGACATATAGTGGGATGATGGATTGGTAACTTGAGATTTCTTCCATTAACTAAGGTATGCTTGAGGACAAGCATTGAGTAAGTGAGCGGGAATTTAATAAGTGGTTAATTTGGGTACTATTTTATCTTTAATTATGTCCTTAACGATTAGTTCATGTTGCTGATTTGGACGTTTTTTGTGTGTTTTCTGTGCAGGACAACAATTCTGGAAATTGCACTAAAAGGCAGAGTTCTACAGCTTTTTTTGTTCTGGAATCAAGGCTGGGCTAGTGGGCATGAGTCTGGGCATGAAGTCTGACGTGGCATTTAGTCAGCGGCTTCTAGAAGATCCAGTCAGCGGCTTCCAGAAGGTGATGACAGCAACAACGGATAGCAGGATTAGCTGCATTTTGAATTTCAAACTTGGAAATTATCTTTTTAGGATTTAAATATTTTTTAGGTTTTATCTTTTGTCATTTGTTTATGTTATTTTTAGGGTTTTAAAGTAATATAAATACCCCGTTTGGGGCAAGCTCAAATCATCTCTCATTCTTAGTTTGTTCTTGTTTTTTGAAGTTTTATAATATTCTCTTTACGTTCTTGTTCTTTAAGTTTTTTTTTGTTTTTTTTAATGCTAAGTATGATTTTTACCATAATCATGCTTAGCTAAATTTTCCTATTAGCCAAAGGCTTAGAGCGAAGCTTCAATTCACCTTGTGAGAATTAAAAAGCACTCAACATCTCTGTATTACATTCTCGATTTTCTAAAAACCTAGATCGGCAATCGACCTTTCTATTAAAAATCTTTACGTTTTCATTTCAAAAAGCTAGCATTGACTTGAATGTTGTTTAGTTTTATAGTTGGGATGAAGTATTGGCTTGTAGCAAATTCGACTTTCTATGAACACACTTAGCGACGGATTCACTAAGGGAAATTGAGATCGGATTCGATTCTTATCGAGACAACATAGTCTGAGTCGGGTTTTTCCAGATTTTAAAACTGTTTTATTCTAACGGTGATAGTCGTGGTTAGTCTAGCCAGAAAAATGAAATTCAAAAATTGATTTTGGATTATCGGTTTACCGGAGAGAAAAATAAGTTACATGGCTTGGGCCTTGTAGACTATAACCAGCATGTATCCAGAGTAAAAATCCTTTTTCGATGATCAATTTGAATTGAAGCTAAGCAAAGCTTGAGTCTAATTAATTTAATCAACTTTTCTAAAAAATATTTACTTTCGTCATTTTCCCCAAATTTGTTTTTATTATTTTACCTTTAGTTTCCACTCTATCAAACCTCCCCATTATTTTTTATTTTCGCGCTAAAGTTAGAATCAAAACCTCTCTACATGAGAAGCTCCATAGTCCATGTGGATCGACTCTTCTTCTCTCTATACTACATTATTTTTATATTCATTTGAGATCAAGGAATATTTATTTGACAATATACGACGCTTGTTAGGGGTTTAATGAAAAAGAGTGTAGAATTTAAGGTTTATGGTAAGAATTTAGAGTTTAGGGTATAAGGTTTAAGTGTTAGGTTTATGTAAATTTTTTTATACAGCTTGTATATCAATATATATATATATTGGTTTAATCAATGGTTTCTAATCTATTGGCCAACTAAACTGCAAAAAAAGTTAGTCTCGATCTCCTAAAATGAATATCATCATTATTTCTTCTAGACCGGTCTTTCCAAAAAAATTATGTCTTGCTTTTCTAAAAATATTCTTCATCGTCTCTAAGAGACGAAGATTATTAGGCTTTTAAAGGAAGAGTTCACTTGTATAAGTTTTTAAAACTAGAGTGGTTGTATACATTTTAATATTTTTAGATGATATTTGACCCAATGATCAACTAATCCAAAATGAACATTATGAAGATGATAATTTAACTCATTGTTCAATTCACAACGTCAATATTCTAATACATGAGTAACATGACATTAAGATCTAGTGTTTCATTCTATTAGACGGAATAAATATAGCTTTTATTTTTTAATTATTGAGTTTAGACTATTCAAATAAAAAAGGGAAAAGTTAAAATTAGTTGAGATTTAAAAGGACGGAGAAGGAAGAGAAATAAATAAGCAAACATAAACTTGCTTTTCTTTATCGATGGGACATGAAGATGAATATGATTAATTACAATTTCTGTTTGAAGTACAAGTGGTTAATGTTAATTTGGGCCAAATTTTGTAAAGTTGGGTTTGAATTGGGAATTTTATGTACATTCTGCTTCCTTTTATTATTTGTTTTATTAAAAATAATGGGGAGAATTAAGATTAGTTGAGATTTAAAAGGACAAAAAAGGAAGAGAAATAAACAAGCAAGCTTAAGCTTGCATTTTTTTATTGAGAGGACATGGAGATGAATAGAGTTAATTACAATTTGTGTTCGGAGAACAAGTGATAATTACAGCAGAGTCCCTAAGAGAAGTAAAAGAGAGGTGTGTTCAAGTTCAAGGGCACCTGCCCTTTTTGTATTTGGCATAGAAAGGCACACTTCCTTGCTAGCAGTAGGGCCTGCAGGCACACATCCCTTGCAGGTGTTGCAACATGCTGTGTGTCACGGCTATGTTGTCTAGGCCCGGGTTGGCACGCCGTGCAGCACTTAAAAATGGACTCAACCCAGACAAGTCAGCCTTCAACAAGCCCTTTATCCAAGGACTTAACTCGAAAGCGCCGTCTCATGATCCATCAGGAAACATGCGCGTTGAATATAGTATCCCGCAGAGCCTAGCGAATGCTAGCTGCCAACCCATGACTCTCACAACGAGGAGGTCCTCCTAGAGAGACATTGTGCCATCCGCTTGGCTCCAATGCCCGTACACCTAGGCCCCACGTGGGCCTAGGAGAGGGTCACTTACACCAAGGTAGCTCGGCTGCTAGCGCTTGGCGAGGAGGATGGTGGAGATCCAACACCAGACCACTTCCCCCTAAAGAGATAAATAAACTTACCAAGTATGACGCGAGTAGACGTTTCTTCGTCCAAACGAGAACACTTTCTGAACAGGGCCTTCATCGCCTTCCCAAAGCAGCCTAACTTGCATCCTTGACTTGGTAGCTCTTCAAGGATTGCTCATATCATCGCTCGATCTGCCTTTGCTCGGTCCCGAACAGGCTTGTCAAGGCAGAATCGTAATACAATAAGGGACAGCCTTGACATTCTCCCACACTTCCTCTTATCGATGTCCTCATCGATACTGACACTCGTTCTTCATCACTTGATGAGTTGATATGGACATCGAAGGCAGTTCCTCTTTGATCTGTGCTTAACTTAATACGCTTCTCTAGTCCCATCATCTGAAAATTCAAGCAAATGACTCAAGCCTCGATCTTGGGTTCTTTTGATTCCCTTATGACCATGTTGCACATGCATGACCATCTACATCGATCATGAACTCATTATGACCCAATTTCGCTCCTTCAATGTCAAGTGCTAGATTTATGCTCCTACACTTTAACTCTGATTGTGGCTCGAGCGAAACACAAGTAGCGAATAACTGACTCAACTAACGTGTGCCTTGTAGTGTCTTTGAGTCTCACAATCTAGCCATCGACCTACAAAACAAAAAAAAACATACTTGTCCATATGCAAGAGAACTATGATTCGCCACACAACGGCTTGCTCTTTGGCACTAAGCCCATTTGCCAACTGTGTCCCTCCGTATAGTGAGACCTTCAAAGCAAAGAATGTGTCACAATATCGCCATCACCTTATCCATTCAAGCGCCTAAGTGTATGCTCGTATTGCACTTAGTTGCTTGACGTCGTAAAATGGTCTCTAGTTGCCATCGTGATACAAAAAATGTACTTTGCCTCTTTGCCTTTCTTTGTATTACAAGTGCTACAAGACATACAAGCGAATACATCAGTAATAACATGTTCACACTAGTCTCGAACGATACATGGTTGGCACACATTGCCTTCTCCATTCACCATTTACCGAGTGAACGTACACCAATGCCTACTCGAACAATCTTGCTCGATAATTCATGCATATTGTTTCTCAATAATTTAAAGCACGTTTTTCCACAAGCCAACCCGCTTTAATGTTGTCCAACGTAACGTACAACTTGTCTCGCTTCTCTCTGCACCATCTTGTTTACATCCTTGTCGACTGAACAGAAAGATTTCCTTCGTTAATTAGAGGCACTATTGTAACCTGCAAAGACTAACTTTCCATTGATCAAGTTAGGCACTATTGTGCCACAAAACCAATAACATTCTTCTTTTCAACACAACAAGCGCCTCTGCGCTGAACGTAAATGAGCACCATAGTGGGTTACTTCATGAGCGACATCATGCTGGGATAATCATTTTGGTTAACGACAGGCACCTCCGTGCACTGTTTGTAATATGATTTCCAGGCATGCATCATCGATTTACAGGTAGTCAGCTTCTCAATACTGAGGTAACCATAGTGATTAATGCCAGCCACCTCTTGTGTACTGATTTTACTATACGACCCAGCTAAGACTTTAAGACATATTGAGTGCTTCTGCACCAAAACAACCATAGTGCGCAACGTCAGTCACCTCTGTGAACTAATGACACTATGTTTGAACTTGTTTTCACCTATGTGCGATAAATAATAAGTGCCTCCGCACTGAAACAACCATAGTGGTTAGCGCCAGTTCACCTCTTATTTACTGATTCCACTAGGTTCACTTGTTGGCACCTCTTGTGCAAAGAGAAATAAGTGTCTCTTGAACTGAAACAACCATAGTGGGTAATGTCAGTCACCTCTTGTGTACTGATCCCACCAGGTTCAACTCGTTAGCACATCTTGTGCAATAAGAAATAAGTGCCTCTTGCACTGAAACAACCATAGTGGTTAACATCAGTCACCTCTTGTGTACTGATCCCACCATGTTCAACTCGTTGGCACCTCTTGTGCAAAGAGAAATAAGTCCCTCTTGCACTGAAACAACCATAGTGGTTAACGTCAGTCACCTCTTGTGTACCGATCCCACCAGGTTCAACTCGTTAGCACCTATTGTGCAATAAGAAATAAGTGCCTCTTACACTGAAACAACCATAGTGGTTAACGTCAGTCACCTCTTGTGTACTGATCCCACCAGGTTCAACTCGTTGGCACCTCTTGTGCAAAGAGAAATAAGTGCCTCTTGCACTGAAACAAACATAGTGGTTAACGTTAGTCACCTCTTGTGTACTGATCCCATCAGGTTCAACTCGTTAGCACCTCTTGTGCAATAAGAAATAAGTGCCTCTTGCACTGAAACAACCATAGTGGTTAACGTCAGTTACCTCTTGTGTACTAATCCCACCAGGTTCAAATCGTTGGCACCTTTTTTGCAATATGTAATAACAGTCAGACATCTCTGTGCTCTAACTAATTCTCACATTGTTTAATATTTGTGACTCACCCAACCCACTTATATTATGAGGGCGCTTGGTGTGGAGTCCAATTTCCCTACCCTGCCTACCTCAATTACCAAGGCGCTTGGCTAGAGTCCAGTTTACCTACCCTGCCTACCCCAATTACTAGGGCGCTTGGCGTAGAGTCAGCCCGCCATGCCTACTCCACTCATAGGAGCGCTTGGTACGGAGTCAACCGTCTAGGGACACCATCTATGCAGAAGTACACAACAAACTGTCACGACCATGCCGTCTAGGCCCGGGTCGGCACGCCGTGCGACACTTGAAAAGAGACTCAACCCAGACAAGTCAGCCTTCAACAAGCCCTTTATCCAAGGACTTAACTCGGAAGCGTCGTCTCATGATCCATCAGGCAACATGCGCGTCAAATATCGTATCCCGCAAGGCCTAGCGAATGCTAGCTGGCAATCCTTGAATCTCGCGACGAGCGCGATATGGGGCCCTCTGGCCCCAAACCATCCCTAGGAGGTCATCCTAGAGAGACATTGTGCCATCTGCTTGGCTCCAATGCCTGCACACCTAGGCCCCACGTGGTCCTAGGAGAGGGTCACTTACACCAAGGCAGCTCGGCTGCTAGCGCTTGGCGAGGAGGATGGTGGAGACCCAACACCAGACCACTTCCCCCTAAAGAGCTAAATAAACTTACCAAGTATGACGCGAGTAGACATTGCTTCGTCCCAAACGAGGACACTTTCTTAACAGGGCCTTCATCGCCTTCCCAAAGCATCCTAACTTGCATCCTTGACTTGGTAGCTCTTTAGGGATTGCTCATATCATCGTTCGGTCCGCCTTTGCTCGGTCCCGAACAACCTTGACATTGTGCATGTTTGTAGGCACATCTCCGGCTTCAATGACTTGCTGCACCTCGACACACTTTGGCCCGCAATCTGAGTTTTTTTCATCAATAAATGTATTCGTAAAATTTTAGTACGCGAATTTTGATTTAGAATTTATATATTACATTGCACGTCGAATTAAAATGCATACGTAAACATAAAATATGTGTCAAAGAGATATGAATATCGATAAACGTTGTTATCTGGTCTTTGTACTTGGGCTTCAACCATGAGCATCCCAATCTGAAAATTGTGGAGAAGAGAAATGGATAATTGTTTCGGAAGAAGATAAAAGGACAGAAGAAGAACATAAAAACCTTAAAACCACACACCTTGAATACTAGGAAAAGACAAAAAACAACAAGCAAAAGTGCAGTTTTGTTGGTTGCCATTCTCAAACTTGTTATAGTATAGGGCAATAATGAAATAGAAGGAAACTTTTATTCGCTCTCTGTCCTTTCCGTTTTATTTATTTATTATGTGAGTTTTGGTTCCTTCCAATGCTAAGGGGATTTTATGGAATAGAGGTATGGGTAATTTTTGGAAGCTGATTTCTAATCTTAGATAAGTTGGCCATTTTCTTAGGGGAAATTGCCAAATATATAATGGTCTGCACATATATAACGGGATTTTATAGGATACACATGTAAGTAGTTTTGGCCTCTTTAATGTTGTTTCGATTATAGATAATGTAGGTGTTGACCATATTTGGTAAATAATTTATTGAACTAAAATTAGAGGTTTGACTAGTCAATTCACTAATTAGAATGTTTGGTGAATAGATAGAGGTTTGTAAGAGCGAATTGTGGTAAAACCCCTCGATTTAAAAAAGTTGTTAATATGAGCTTTTTAGATTTAGAGGTTTTGAATAAAAGTTGTAAATACTTTTTTACCTTTAACAATTTAAAAACTTTCAAATTAATATATGCTTGAAATATCATTTAAATTTAATAATTAATTAAATTATATTAAAATAATCGTATAAAAATAAAATAATATATAAATACTTCAAACATGCTTAGTAATATTATATTAAAAAATTAATTTTACCAACAAGTGTTGGGTGCATTGGTAAGGTACTTTACACTCCCAAGCAAAGGCGCGAGTTCAAACCTTGGAGACGATATTGTTGGTCGGGGCAGCGGTTGCATATTACAAAAAAAATTAATTTTCATAATCTAATTAATATTAATAGACACAAAATATTGATAATTAATAAACTATTCAAACAAATAGTGAATATAATCATGTCCTTATATGTTATTTTGCTTGTTCAAATAATCAAACAGCTATCAGTTATCACATAATTTTACCAAACACTTTTATACAATCAACTAATGCAAACCGCTAGCCAGGGATGGAGTCAAGATCGAATATTGACAGAGGTCAAAATATTGAATTTAAAAAATGCAAGGGTTTATTACGTATTAAACTCAAAATTCATGGGGCAATGCCTAATTTGTCTAATATTTAAATTTATAAGGACCTAAATTGTTATTGGACCAAAAAATTTGAGGATACGTGCTCATTTTTTAGTTTGACCTAGAGGTGTAAGTGAACAGAGCGTTCGACGAATTGTTAGTGAACTGTTCATATAACGCTCGTTTATTAAGCTAAATAAATGAGTCTAAACAAATTTTTATGCTCGTAAACGAACGAACACGAACAAAGGTGTATTTCGTTTATTTATATTCACGAATAAACTCATTTATTGTCTCATTTATAAACTCATTTATTTCATTTGTTGGCTCATTTATAAACTCTTATAATTTTTAATTTGAATAATTGTTTTTTACAGGGACCAAATTGTTAGTAAACCAAAATTGTCAAATAAGTAAACTTTATAAGAGGGGTCGGGCTCTCTTAGCCCAAAAGAGCTCTGCTCTTGACACTAGTCAAATCAGCTAATACAATATGATATCCGCTATCAATTAATATAATCAATTATTAACTATAAACTAATTGCCAAATAACGTCATTTACTTTGAATATAATATTTATAAGTACAGGGTCCGTAAATAATCTTTTCTTTACCACCAGGAATTGTTCAATAATCCTCCACTAGTTTCATAACACTTTAATTTGATTGTAACGGTGAGTTAGATAAAAATATCAAAGCTTGAAAATTCATCGACCAATAATAACAGTTTTTTAACGGACGATTTGAAAGTGATTGTAAAATAAAATGTTAAGCATTTAAAACAAAAAATATAGATTAAAATTTATTTTATAATAATTTTTTTATTAATTTAATAGATTTGACAAGACACACATTTTACAGATAAGATCACTTGAACTCAAGTCTTTCATTAAAATCTTTCGTTGAGTTTATTAATAAATATAATTTATATAAGTATATTTTCACGAATAAAATGAAACCATTTGACATTTACATGGAAATCATTATCAAATTTCCGCAATCGTTCTTATTTTTGAAGACATACTCATATTTCTCAAATAAATGATTTTTAGGAATGTTTTTAAAAATCAATCTTACATTCATATTTTCAAATTCATGGATAACAAATGGTATCATTTTAAACTACTGGTATCGTGAAGATGCCCAACTGTTCATCACACGTAATCGTACTCTCAATCCTGACTTTTAATTATGCATACCAAATTTATCGTTTTAATAATTTCTTTAAATGTTTTACTAAAACAACGTATTTTTTCTGGGTAATTTAATCGCAGCAAAAACAGATTGGCGACAAATTTTTAGGAAAACTACATATTTAGTACTCCAACTATACCTGTGTTGCTGTTTTGGTACTTCAGCTATTATTTTTGGTTAAATGGTACTTAAAGTTATATTTTTGTTCTATTTTGGTACTCGGCCATTAAAAACTAACGGAGTTGATGACGTGGCTTGGCATAATCACAGTTTTAGTCCAAAACACTTATATATATTATCAATTTAGTCCAACATTTATCAATTTAAAACACATCTGAATTTTGGGTTAAACATCATCTTAATTTTGGTAGAATTTTGTTTCATCCCTTTTCCACCCTCTCATATTCTTGCTGATATATTGATCGTGGAGTTTGGGTCCTCTAATGGACCCCACATTAGCCCCCATTGATCCCCAAGTCCTAAAGTTATTATTGTCTCTAGTGTGTTTTTTAACTTCAAAACTCAAAAAAGTGTTCGACCGAAAGAAAAAGAAAAATGAGCATTTTATAATTTTAATCCAAAAATTAAAATAATGTTTAAATTGATAGATTGTAAAATTTTTAGACTAAAATCGTTATTAACCCAAACAATGTCACTATTTCCGTTAATTTTAAACGGCGGATGTACTAAAACAGAACAAAAACGTAACGTTATGCATTATTTTGACAAAAATAATAGTTGAGGTACCAAAATAGTAATAAGGGCATAATTAGGGTACTAAATATGTAGTTTTCCCAAATTTTTATTTTTAGTCATTCTTGTTTCACCAATAAGTTCGCGTGAGTTCAAAATCGTTGTGACAACTCGACGACTCAACTTGGAACTTCGAGATTTGAGCCAGTAATTTAAATGTGTTATCGTTAATTTTTAATGAATTTAAATTTAATTCTCAATTTAAATTATTGCACGGATCTAAAGATGAAGTTAGGATCATACATTAAAAGGATTAAATTGCTTTAATCAAAATTAAATATTTAAATCAAGAAATTAAGAAAGATAAAATCTTATTTGACAAATATTTAAACTAAAAATAACATAAAATAATGTTATATCAAAAGATTTAGTGAGCCAAATCCCCTTCCAACTACTCGATGGATCCATCCGGGTGCTATTTGAGTTGAACAGTTCGCAAACAGCTTGAGCTCGACTCGGTCAATGTTCAACTCAAGTTGACTCAACCCGAATTTGAGCTCAACTTGAGATCTTAGCGAGTCGAACAAGGCTCAACTCAACTAGATAAGTTCGCGAGCATCTCGTTGTTTAAAAATTTATGTTCCATGAAGTTTAAAGGCTAGTTGAAATCTATAGAAAATTTCAGTAACTTACTAGGTAGTTTACCTATAAATTTTTATTTCAAATTTCCAATCTCAAGAATTCAAAAATTGTAAAAGTAGAAAAGGCAAAAAAAAAATCAGTTCTCATATAAAAAGTATGATTGAAAGTTAAAACTCTAAAATTTTTAAGGTATTCTCTCATTTGTTGTTCATCAAAAATTGTTGAGAAACTAAAAAGAGTATATATTTGTTTATTTATCTTCTCGGTCCTAATGTTGATTGATTTCGAGTTATTCAAATAAAAGGGAAAAAGTTAAGATCAGTGGAGATCGAAAATAATATAAAAAAACAAGCAAGAGAAACAAACAAGCAAGCTTAAGCTTGCATTTTTTTATTGAGAGGACATGAAGATGAATATGATTAATTACAATTTTTGTTTGGAGAACAAGTGATAATTATTAAGGATAAAGATAAGATGAGATAACTTTTATCTCATTCAAATCCATGAGATAATTTTTAGTCAAATTTTATTCAAATCATATCTTATCCTATCTATATCTCAATCTTATCTTGTATTTAAACATTTGATTTTGTATTTAATATTTGATTTTTCTTATCCTTATATATTCATTTGTAAGCCTATATATAGGTCAATTGTAAACATTATCAACTATCAAATATACAAATCCTTTAATGGTAATCAGAGCCAAGTAGAATTTCTCTCTCTTTTCCGTTCTTCTTTAAACCAGATCCCCTTTCATGGCTCCGTCTTCTACTTCCAATGATCTTGTGCATCTTTGTGCACCAACCAACTTCCCATTCAAACTTACGTCTGCCAACTTTCCTGTTTGGCATCACCAAGTGGAGGCTACTCTCATTGGTTTTGGGCTACTCGGTTATATTGATGGTTCACAGCCTTCCCCATCTAAGTTTACTGATGTCGCGGCAACAATTTCTAATCCTGAATATCTACGATGGTATCATCATGACCAAATTCTTATCTCTGCTCTTCTTGGAAGTTGTGATGATCAAGTTCAACCACTTATTTCATCCTCTATCACCGCCAAAATTGCATGTGATACTCTAGTTGCAAGTTATGTTCGAGCATCTCCCGGTCGCATCCTTGTTCTCAAGTCCAAATTGGTTCACAATCCGCGTGGTTCTAGGTCTATCTCCAACTACATGAAAGATATGCGGAATATTGCCTCTGATTTTGCCTTGGCAATCTGTCCTATCTCTGATGCAGATCTCTTCATTTCTATTGTCAATAATTGAGTGATGATTATCGTCCAATTGTTGTTGCCCTTCGTGCACGAAACACATCGACATCTATGCTTGAGTTGTCTGAGATCTTAACTGATCATGAGAAACTTCTACAAGAACCTGACCAAGCTACACCTCTTTTCACGACATATTCTGCGCAGCGGGCTAATTCAAATCATGGTTATTCTACCAACTATTCTCGAGGGAAAGGTGGTCACTCTGGCCATTCATTTTCTGGTGTGCAAGTTATGTAATTTTCCCGGGCATGTTGTTCGAGATTGTCGTAAGCTTGTTCAGTTCCTTCACAACAACAACTTTTATCAGTAGCCACCATCTGATTCACCAATTGTTAACACTACTAATGATCTTTCATCATCTGATCTTGCTATTTGGATGTTTGATAGTGGTGTCTTACATCACACCACAATGACCATTACATCTCTTCAGGATATCTCCTCTTATGATGGTCCTGATACAGTCCATCTAGGTAATGGTAACTCTCTACCTATATCTCATATTGGTCGGTGCACTATTCCCATGGCTACCATGCTCTTTTCTCTTACAAATGTCTTATGTATTCCTCAGTTAAATACAAATTTGGTGTCGGATTCTAAACTATGTCAGACTAATCATGTCTCTGTTGAATTCTTTGACTCTTATTTTCTTGTTAAGGATCGACCCACGGGAATTCCCCTTATTCGAGGGAATAAAATTGGTGGTGTCTACTATGCTCCGCGATCCTTTTATCCCCAAGTCAACTTAGTTAATTGCTTGCATGTGCATCAGCTGCATCACAAGTTTGGCCATCCCTCCGGTAAAGTCTTAGCCTCTATATTACGCACTTGTAATATATCCTATGACCCAACTAGTTTGACGAACTATCATTGTACTTCTTGTCTTATTAATAAGTCATAAACTGCCATTTGGTCAAAATACTATATCAAGCTCTCGTCCTCTTGAATTGCTTTACTCTAATGTTTGGAGCACTAAACATGTGTCTTATGATGGATATTCATACTATGTAGTATTTGTTGATCATTTTACCAAGTATATCTGGCTATACCTGATGAAGAAGAAATCTAATGTCGCGGCAATATTTCCTCAGTTTAAAAGGCTTGTTGAAAGCTTTTTTCATCAGACCATTGTGTCTCTATTCTCTGATAATGTAGTTGATTTTGTTAAGCTCTTGCCCATTTTGAATTTGGGCGATATTTCTTATTTTACTTAACTGCCTCATACTTCGGTACACAACGGGACTGTTGAACGGAGACATCATCACATAGTGGAGATTGGACTTTCTCTACTTCACTTTGTATCCCTCCTAATAGAGTATTGGCCTCATATTTTTTAGGTAGCTACTTATCTTATTAATCGGATGCCAACACTAATATTGGGTAATGTATCGCCTTACTTTCTCATTCATCAACAAGCACCAAACTATGACAAGCTTCAACCATTCGGATGCTTATGCCTTCCTTGGATGAGATCAAACACGACACATAAACTTGAGCCACGACCCGCTGAATGTGTTTTCCTTGGATACTCTGCGACGAAGTCTGCTTATAAATGCCTGGAGCCGACCACTAATAGAATCTATGTCTTTTGCCATGTTCGGTTTGTTCCTCACATCTTCCCTTTTGCTAAATGATGTGTACTCCCTATGCTACGACAACCGAATGTTTTATTGCCTACTATGCCATGACAACCTAATGTTTTATTGCCTACTATGCCTTGACAATCTGATGCTTTATTGCCTCCTATGCCATGACAACCTAATGCTTTATTGTCTAATATGCCACGACAACCTGATGATTCCATTGCCACAACAGTTCCATTGGGTAACCTGTCACGACAACCTGATGATTTTATTGTCACATCAGTTCCCTAGAATGATCTACCACAGCAAACTGTCGCCCCTGACTTGCCATAACAAGTTGTCTCCCCTGACTTGCCATAACATGACCCTCTGCAATAGCAGATTCACCGGCCAAATCCGAGGTACTTTGGTCATTCATTTGTTAATACTACTACATGTCATCCTTTGCCTTCCACAATAGAGCCGAAGACTGTTACTCAAGCTCTCAAAGACCCACTATGGAGACAAGCCATGGATGATGAGTTTAATGTCTTGCTATGCAACCAAACATGAGATCTTGTTCCACGATCTACACAATCTGTTATAGGGTGCAAATTGATATTCCATGTGAAACGGCGTGATGATGGCTCTGTTGATTGCTACAAGGCTCGACTGGTAGCGAAAGGGTATTCTCAAGAAGCTGGTCGTGACTACTTTGAGATCTTTAGTCTTGTGATTAAACCTGTTATGGTGCGTATTATTTTTACTCTTACCCTTCATCATGTATGACCCATCAAACAACTTAACATTAATAATGCCTTCTTAAATGACACCTTACATGAGGAAGTCTATCTAGAACAACCTCTGGGGTATGTTGATTCTACTCACTCATCTCATATTTGTCAGTTGCGTAAAGCATTATATGGACTCAAGCAAGCCCCGAGGGCGTGGTATATTGAACTCTCTCAATTTCTCATTCACTTTGGTTTTACGAAATCAAAGATCGATGCCTCTCTCTTCATTTATAATGCAAATGGAGTTATTTTATACTTTCTAGTCTACGTGGATGATATTGTGCTTACTGGTAATAACACTGATTTTATTGCTCATTTCACCAACTTATTATCTACGAAGTTTGCTTTGAAGGATATGGGCTTGCTCAACCATTTTCTTGGCATTGAGGCTATTTCTACTCCTACTGGGTTGTTTTTATCTCAGGCGCAATATACCTCTAACATTTTGACTTGGTTTCAGATGAAAAATGTCAAGGCAATTTCCACACCTATGTCATCTTCTAACAAGCTACCTCCGTCGGAGCTATCCACATCACTTGATATTTCTGGGTATCGTCGATTACTTGGTCTTCTTCAGTATCTCACACTTACTCATCTGGATATTTCTTTTGTCGTGAATCATTTTTCGCAATACATGCATGGTCCTTCACTTGCACATTGGACAGCAGCTAAGCGTATCATGCGTTATCTCAAAGGAACATTATGCCATGACATTCTTTTTCGTTCGGCATCTTCCCTTCATCTCACCGCCTTTGCTGATGCAGACTGGGGAGGATCCTCTATGGACGGTCGATCCACTACTGGATATGCTATTTATCTTGGATATAATCTTATTTCTCGTTCCTCCACAGAAGCTGAATATCGTGTCGTGACAAATGCAACTGCCGAAGTGCTTTTGGTTCAACATCTTCTTCAAGAAATTGTTATGGCATTACCAAAACCACCATCTCTCTTATGCGACAATCTCAGTGCCATATATGTTTGCAAAAATCCATTTTTCATTCTTGTATGAAGCATCTTGTCCTTGATTACTTCTTTGTTTGTGACTTAGTTGTTGTAGGTTCCCTACTTGTTCAACATATTCCCTCTAAAGCTCAGATTGCAGACACGCTCGCCAAACCGCTTAGTCGTAATCTCTTCATTCATTTTCGGTCTAAGATTAGAGTCTCCGATGGATCCTCTATCTTGTGGGAGCGTATTAAAGCTAAAAAGATAAGATGAGATAACTTTTATCTCATTCAAATCCAGGAGATAACTTTTAGTCAAATCTCATTCAAATCTTATCTCAATCTTATCTTGTATTCAAATATTTGGTTTTTATTTAATATTTGATTTCCCTTATTCTTGTATATTCATTTGCAAGCATATATATAGGTCAGTCGTAAACATTATCAACTATCAAATATACAAATCCTTTACAATAATTACATCGAAGTCCAAGAAAAAAGTAGAAGAGAGGTGTGTTAAAGTTCAAGGGCACCTGCCCTTCTTGTATTTGGCATAGCAAGGGCACACTTCCTTGCTAGCAGTAGGGCCTGCAGGCACACATCCCTCGCAGGTGTTGCAACATGCGGTGCATGTTTGCAGGCACATCTCCAGCTTCCACGACTTGCTGCACCTCGATGCACTCTTTGGCCCGCAATCTGAATTTTTTGTATTCGTAAAATTTCAGCACATGAATTTTGATTTAAAATTTATATATCACATTACACACGAAATTAAATTCTATACGTATACATATACGTAAGATTTATGTCACATATACAAATGCTGATAAACTTTGTTACCTGGTCTTTGGACTTGGGCTTCAACCATGAACATCCCAATCTGAAAAGTGTTGAGAAAATAAATGATTAATTGTTTCTGAAGAAGATAAAATGACAGAAAAAAGTCATAGAAACCTTAAAACCACAAACCTCGGATGCTAGGAAAAGACAAAGAACAGCAAACACAAGTGCAGTCTTGGTGGTTGCCATTCTCAAACTTGTTATAGGGCAATAATAAAATAAAAAGGAAATTTTTATTCTCTATGTCCTTTCCCTTTTATTTATTTTTATGTATTTATGTGAGTTGTGGTTCTTTCCAATGCTAAGGGGATTTTATAGGGTAGAGGTATGAGTAATTTTTGGAAGTCGATCTTTAATCTTAGATAAGTTGACCATTTTCTCAGGGGAAATTGTCAAATGTATGATGAATTGAACGTATAAAGCGGGTTTACCAACTAAACAGAAATTTATGAGTATTGCGTCTGTTGTGAGTGCTTTATTTTTTTTTATCTGGGCAGCAAGGATATGGCTTTTGTGAGTATTGTGTTAAGGGTTTTGAAACAAATTTTGCGGGAGCAGACTGGTTCATATTTTTTTTTGGTTGTGTGGTGCTGTGAGATGGAATAAGATCGTGCCGTTGGTGGAATACATTCGATATAAGATGTTTAAAATTTGGTGGTAATGGGCTTCGAGTCAGTCTAGGCATAGTGTTTTTTAAGTGTATAAGCGATCTTGTTTATAGAGTAGGATTATTGATAATTGTTGTGAGGTATTGTGGCTTGTCTGTCTCTCTGGGTTTGGTTATCTTACCTGGTTGTAGTGTACTATTTTCCTCCATTTAAGAGTGTGTTTGTTTCATGTAGTTTGAATTCTAGAATTTAATTTTCGTAATTTACGGTGTTTGGTTCATGTAGTTTCACATGGTCAAAAGAGTTTGAATTACAGTTGACTATTTTTTCTTTACATTCTTTTGCAATTTGTTTTACCATATTTTTTTCCGTAAAACAAACTACATTCTCTTCAACTCTAAACCCTAAACGCTAAACACTAATCTAAACCCTAAACTTTAAACCCCAAATATTAACATAAACCCTAAACCTTAAACCATAAACCCTAAATGCTACCATAAAACTTAAACACTAAATCCTAAACCTTAAATGCTACAATAAATCCAAAACCCTAAATGCTCCCATAAATCCTAAACACTAAACCATAACCAGTAACCTAAACCCTAAACCTTAAAAACTAAATACTAACCCCTAAACCCTAAATGATACCCTAAAACTTGAACCATGAACCCTAAACACTAATCTAAACCATAAAACCTTAACCCTAAATGTTAAAGCCTAAACACTAAAAACCTTAAACCCTAAACACTAACACTTAAACCCCAAATTCTAACCTAAACCCTAAACACTAAAAAATCCTAAATCATAAACACTAAATGCTAAACCCTAATGTTAAACCATAAACATTAACCCTAAATCCTACCCTAAATACTAAATCCTAAATGATACCATAAATCCTAAACCCTAAACCCTAACCTAAACCCTAAATATTAAACCTTAAACCCTAAATGCTACCATAAACCCTAAACCCTAAATGCTACCCTAAACCTTAAACCCTAAACCATGTTTTGGTTGGAACTTATTTTTAGCATTATCAATGCTTATTTGTGGATTGTTCATGAAGTTATCAGGAAACTCTACCAAACAGCGAAAAATGAATTACACAATATCATCAAAACACTAGAAAATACTTTCTGTAGTTTGTTTTCTAAAAAATGCAGTTTATTTTTAATGAGGCGCTCAACTTAAGTTATACTTGTACGATTCAATCTTATAAATAAATTAATTTTTGTCAAGCAAAAAAAAGAAATTAGTCATCCAATGATCATTCATGAAAAAAAGGTTAAAAATCTAATCAAAAGACTCGAACAAAATATAGATGTGAATTGATCTGGCTACATCGACAAATTAACCACGAATGATTACACTTTTGATCTTTGGTGAATAGCATATTGGAATAGCAGATTGGGGGTGAAACCTCTAATTTTGAAAAAACTGCTAATAGGAGCTTTTGAAATTAAAAGTTTTGACATTTGAGTTATAAAGACCCTTTTACCCTTAATAATTATCAAAAATCTCCCAATAACTTAAATTTAACATTTTCTATTTTAATTTTTTACCCTCACGTATTTACATTGTGACATTTGTAAGCTAATATTTTTTTTCTTTTTATTCTCACACATTTATATTTGTATTTAAATTTAATAATTAATAAAATTATATTAAAATAATTATATAAATAATAAATTAATATATAGATCCTTCAAATATGCTTAGTAATGTTGTATTAAAAAATATTTTCATAATCTAATTAATATTAATATATACAAAATATTGATAACTAATAAACTATTCAAACAAGTATCGAATGCAATCAAGTCCCTATATTATTCAAAAAATATTTTTCATAATCTAATTAATATTAATAGATACAAAATATTGATAATTAATAAACTATTCAAACAAGTATCAAGTATTATCATGTCCCTATTTGTCATTTTGGTTGTTTAAATAATCAAAGAGCTATAAGCTATCAGTTAATTTCATTAAACACTTTTATACAATCCGCTAGTCAAATCAGCGAATATTTTACATTTTAAACCACTAAGCTTAACATTCACTTTCATTTATATCACGAACCTTTAATTTAATCAAATTATATCATTCAACTTTTATTATTTACAAATTAAGTCACTTATATTGAAGTCGTTAAATAATTCTAATGAAATTTTTTTGAAATTGATACTTTTATTTAACATATTTTCACATATCATCAATAAATAATGTTCAATTTGTAATTTAAATATTTTTGTTAGGAGTTATAGGAAATTTAGTTTTTTTCCTTTGAATTTATTTAAATTAATTTTTTAAGAAAATTCTTAAAAAATATATTAAATTTATCAATTAAACATTATTTGATGATGCTATGTGAAAACTATGTTAAATAACAGTGTCAATTTCAGTTTTTCAATCAAATCATTTAATAGTTTCAATATAAGTGACTTAGTTTATAAATAATAAAAGTTGAATGATATAATCTGATTAAATTAAAGGTTTGTGATGTAGATGAAAGTAGACATTAAGTTTAGTGATTTAAAATGTAAATTACTCCAAATCAGCTAATGCAATCAGCTATCGGCTAATGTAATCCGCTATCGGCTAATTGTCGAACCTGGCCAATATGTATAATTTACAAGAATAAAACATAAATAGTATTTAAGGCATAAAGTCAAAAGTAACCCCTATCAGCTAATCCGCTATCGGCTTGATTTACACCCTTTAAAAGTGTTAACTAAATATTTATCGAAAGGATTTATATTCAATACACTGGCGGTGAAAACTAAAAGTTTCTACAAGCATCTTCAAACTTTTATTTTCCACAGCCAGTGTATTGAATAATTACCCTTACTAAAAACAAAATAGAACTTTTTATAAAATATAAGAATGTCAAATTATGATTTTCATTTCTATATTATAGATAAATTCAATATTTATGGAGTATATTTCAATTTGAAATAATTGAATATTTCAAAGAAAATCCGTGAAAGAATTGGATAATGAAAACTCTAAAAACAACTTAATTTATCTTAATGAAAAATTATCGCAATTGGCACACCCTAAACAAAATAAACCTAGGACATCAAACAAAAAGATTTAGAAATAAATTTAATTACTTCGAGAGAGAAAATGAAAAGAAACCGTGGAAGCGAACGCCCCACTTGAGTTTGAAAACTAAAAATAAAAGAAGTGTTAACCCATGGCGTATTTCTGGGTCCAGGCGAGAGCAGTGGACTCGTACTTGGCTCTATCGGTCTTGTATGTAAGTGCAATCTCTGGTTCCAAAGGATCATCTGGGTTCGGGTCCGCCAGCAACGAACATATCGATAACAACACTTTTGAAACCGTAAGTGCAGGACTCCACTGTTCTTTCAAAATATCAAGACAGATGCTTCCATTGCCGTTGATGTTGGGATGATAAACCTTGGTTTTGAAGGACACCTTGGGTGGCCTGAAGGGATAGTCGGGAGGGAAATGAATGGAAACCAGAAACACCCCGCCGGCATACAGGCTATCTGCCGGACCCATAATCGTTGCTTGCCAATGGAACATGTCATCTCCTGCGGGACCTGTAAAACAACAACAACACACAAATTAGTAATTTTCTGCAACAAGCTTTGTGTAGAAGACAAGAGTTGAATTAAGAAACCTGCACTGCAAGAGACGGGAGGGTCCTTCTGCAGGTCTTTCAGTTCCTTGGTGATCCTCTTGGATGCCATTGCAGATTCCTTCAGATCTGATTAATAATAGAAAATGAAATCTCATGTTATGCAAAAACAAAAAAGAAGAAGAGCATCCATTGTTCATCAGAAACCCTAGTGAGATCATTCAAAAAAGAGTTTATTTTTCGTTACCTATAGATTGTTCCGAAGAAAAAGAGGAAACCCTATAAAGAATTGAAGTGAAAGACGGAAGCTACTAAGGTCACCGACCTATATATAGGCAGTGAAGAAGTTTATGTGTGTGATATGCGTGAGGACCAAGGAGATTGGCGGCTTAATGCTCACTCGGTTAAGGGTGACTAAAACTTGATTCGAAAAAATTAAAATATTTGACTCGAGATTAAAAAAAATCGACTCTTATTGACTCGATTTAAAATTTCATAAACTCGACTCGAAATAAATTTAAATAAAGTTTGAGTTGTAAAATGAAAATTTGAATAACTCGAAATTTTTAGTAATTATTGGATTAATTTTTATGTTTAAGTCAAGTCCCTCATTTTTCCTGGTATATATATATATGAAGAAATATATATATATATACATATCTTATATGATTAAAGAAATCCGTTTAAATTAGAATCAAATTGTACTATAAAATGATAAATAATTACAATTAAATTTGTATAGGAATTCGAAAACTCGACTTGACTCGAATTTCATAAACTCGACTCGAATTAAAAAAATTTAAATAAATTTTGAGTTGTAAAATATGACGCATCAACTCGAATAACTCGAAAGTTTTTTACTCGACTTGATCGAATGTTCACCCCTACACTCAGACGTAATAAATATCTTTTATGATTTTTTTTATTTTTAATTTCAAGTATAATTATTTTATTTCATTTTATTTTATTTAAAACTTATATTAGCAAAGTACCTATAAGTTTATTGGTAAAGCACATTGAACTCTCAAGGTGGAAAAGTATGTTTGAATTTTAGAGAGGGCATTGTTAGAAAGGGTAACCTTGAACTCCAAACATGATCCATAAAAAGAAATATGAAAAATATATATATATAGCCAATTGTATAAATTGATTTACATGAAAAATATTTCAACACTTTTTATTTTATTTTTATTTTTAACTATGTTATCTTTTTAGTTTAAGTATCATTATATGTGGGTATTAACCAGATTTATATTATGTTTGTACAATTTAATTAACTATAATTATATGTATGTATTACTATAGTTATAAATTGAAAAAGAAAAAAAGGAACTCACCTTATTACATGTTGCAAGAGTATATTATATACCAGCTGTCTAAGTAGTTGAGCAGTTGGGCCTTTGAAGTCCAAGTGGTTAGCTTGTTATAACTAACTAAGTCTGGCAGTTCTAGTGGGCTTTGGCCTATAAATATCAGTTGTAATGGGTCGTTAGAGCCCAAGTCCTTTGTAATCTCTCTTTTGTTTAATGAAATCAGATCTGTCATTCTCTTCAGAATTCCTTGCTTCATCACCTCAATTCATCTCACTGTGATTCTCATTACATGTTACAAAAATTGCACAAAATTCCAACAAAATATGCCCTTGAGATTCAAAGGAACCTTGAATAATTAACGCCTCTCACGAGTATGGGTGATAATGAGCTCGGCTCAGTTAAAGCTCGACTCGAGTTCAAGACCTTAATAAGTCGAATCGTGTCAACCTAAGCTCAACTCTAAAAACTCGTGAACAGGCTAGGAATAATTATATATATTATGTACTACATATGTAATAAAAGTAATGTGCTTAGCGAAAGAAAAACAATAAAATAAATTAGAGGAAAATCCACTAAAAATAAATTAACTAAAATAAATTAGGCATTTTCCTTGTTGATTGTTGTTTGATTTTGTATTTTCTTTAATTTTGTGTTTGTATTATAAGAATATTTCTTGATTATTTGAATTAATCTAATTTTTAGACACTCTTTACCCTTTCCTCGACATTGAATTTCGTTTTAATGTTGGTTATGAAAGCGGCTTTTAGCGTGGCCCCATCTTTTATAGAAAAGAAAATTATAGCAAAATTTTTTATTTCGAGCCGAGCAGAGCCCAACGAGCTTCGATCCCGAATTGAGCCTAATAGTATTGTTTTTGAGCCGAGCTCGAGCCTAAAATTTCGAACTTGACGAGCTTCGAGCTCAAGCCCAATAATACTGCTTTCGAGTCGAGTCGAGCCTGACCAAGCTCGTTATCACCCTTACTCACTCTCATTGCTTTTTTTTCTAAGTTGTTTTTTTTTTGAAAATGATTATTCATTGATATAACATTCATAAATACATTTATTTATGAATATTAAATATCAATGAATCACATCAAATGGTTAAAAAAATATGGGTAAACTACCGTAATGCTCACTTATGTTTGGATAGTGAACACTTTTGCTCACTGATTTTAAAATTTGAACTTTATGCTAATTTAAGTTTTCGGGGTGTAAACTTGTCCTCACTGAAACGTTTTTCACCGTTAACATTTAACATGAAGCAGATTTTGCTGATTAAAGTTAATTAATGAAAGGCTTAATACCCAAATAGGTGCCCAAACTATGCTTGTAGATCACTTTTGGTGCCTAAACTATTTTTAGCTCTAAATAGGTGCCTAAAGTTTCAAATTTGATCATTTTAGGTGCCTAACCGTTAATAAAAATCCGTTAGCCAATTAAATTGTGATAAGTGGCATGTTTTTAATTTCTTTTAATTAATTTTTAAATAAAATTAAAAATTCAATTTTCTAAAAAAATTGACAGTTTTAAATCTTTACAAAACAGTCATAAATCCCTAACCTAAAACCCCAAATTCGCTGTCTCCATTTACTACCTCACTGGAGACCACCACTATCACTGTCGGACCACCACGACCGTTTCCCCCAACCACCCATCGCCGATAACCGATAGTAGGTGTGCCGACGACTTCCTTTCGCGATTTTCGCTTCTTTCGATGTTAGGAAGTCGATCGACACACCTACCGCCGTTTACCGACCATGGGTGGTTGGGAGAAACGATCTTGGTAGTCCGGCGGCGGATATAGGGGTGGCGGCGTAACCATCGACGGTGGATTCAGTTGGGGAATGAGTTTTGGGAAATTTAGGGTTTTTTTATAAAAAAAAAAGTTAAAAATAAATTAAATTAAAAAAGAAATAAAATAAAAAATAATTTTTAATAAAAATAACGGTAGTTAACGGTTAGGCACCTAAAATAACCAAAATTAAAACTTTAGGCACCTATTTAGAGATAAAAATAGTTTAGGCACCAAAAATGATCCACAAGCATAGTTTGGACACCTATTTGGGTATTAAGCCTTTTATTAATTAACCTTTAATCTGTCAAATCAACTTCCTGTTAAATGTTAACGGTTAAAAACGTTTCAGTGAGGATAAGTTTACACCCCGAAAACGTAAATGAGCATAAAGTTCAATTTTTAAAATCAGTGAGCAAAAGTATACACAACCCAAACGTAAGTTAGCATTACGGTAGTTTACCCAAAAAATATCAATGAATCACTTGTTTGTTGTGAATAAAGTAAAGAGCAAGAACAAAATAGATGAACAAGAACAAGATGTGAGACAAAGAGAGAGACTTGTATTATATTCTCAAAGTAGGGTTGTATACAATGCTTTCCAAACTCTATATTTATAGGCATAAGATGGAAACCCTAATAATAAAGTACATTAAAGTCTCATTTAATATATGGATATCCACCATAAATAAAGATATTCATAACACTCCCCATTGGATATCCATGAAGATAATGCGCCTCGTTAAAACCTTACTAAGATAAAAACCCAGTGGGAAAAAAATTCTTTAGTGAAGGAAAAAGAGTACACACATATTTGATACGCGTAACATGTTGTCTCATTAAAAACCTTACCAAGAAAACCCATTGGGACAAAACCTTGGTTAAGGGAAAAATAGTGCAGCGCGTATTTACTCCCCCTCATGAAAATATCACATAAGATCTTTGAATATTCATAATTCAATCTTGAATACTATTTTTCTAAAGATCGTGAGGGATAAAACTTTGGAGTAATATGTTCCATAATATATCCATGATGTATTCACCTTGCATTATCTATACAGAAGATAGCTTTGTATCATATCTTGTGAAAGTAAATCACATATTTTCTGGATATGTTGGGTCAATGGTCTTAGCCAAACACATTTTTTGGCTTGCCTCGTGCATAAAAATTATTTCTACAAGATTTCAGGAGGCATTGACAAATGTTTGAAGATCTAAAGGTAATGATCTTTGTATATTCATGGATATTTCTTGACCAACTAATATATGGTGCTTCAAGACCAAGAAAATATATAATTATATTTATTCACATCCAACAATCTTACAATTATTGGGATACTCAATAGATATGCTTTATCCATATTGAATCTTCTTTAAGATTCTTTCAGCTTATGTCCATTCATAGACAAAAACGCATGTGCTTGATCTTTAGGTCAAGACAAAACCACATCTCAAAATTCCTTTTCTCAAATACTTTCATTAAATACTTTGAAAGCTCTTCATGAGTTTCCAATTTGAAGCTCTTCAGGAGTTCTAATGATATTCAAATTATCATAATGAATCTTGATCCAAACTTCTTTATAAAATACATAAGGAAATATGACCATTTTTACAGTATTTCCTCAATTAGTACTCACTAAGTCGATTATACCAAATGCGCCAAAATATAAATATTCAAGGGGCATATCTAAATAAATTTTCTCAGAAATTTCCAAATGCTTCTCGCATTTTAAATCCGTCAATGATAACTTTCCTTTTATAGGGATCCATAAAATGATTAGACGCATATAAAATATTTCATAACTGCCAAAGTAATTACATCCACCATGAAGTAATTAAAACTATTCATAAATCATAATTCAAGTCGTATTTACGACTACTTATTTGTGCCTCACTTGCATTACACTTTTAGGTGTTTGGATTGTTGGTCAAAATACTTCTCTTTTAGAAGTTCAAAGCGTCTTTCTACATTGGCCAATTCAACATCTATATTTTTGAATAGATTTCTATACATGATCCTTATTTTGTTCCTTTACTTATATAGAAACATTATTTGAAAAATCGTTGTCGACAACTTTTCTATTTCGGTTCCATTTTTGTAGTGACATAACTCATCGAGATCTCTTCAAGATTTCAATCTTTATTTCAGGTACGTGAAACTCTTCAAGAGTTTTATTATTTGTTATGTTTTGGGTATCTTCAGGAGCACCCTCCTCCAATATATGACCATCTCATACTACTTTCCATTTATGAGAATTTTGATCATTGGAACTAGTTTCAACTATCATGCTCCAGGCATGATTTACATCCATTCGCTCTAACATGTATTCAAATTTAAAGCATTTTCATCTGGTATATGAGACTTAATTACTCTCATTAGGTCAGTAAATATGTCTGGCAGTTGACATACAATAACTTGAATTATCTTATGAACTTTTAGTTCATATTCGAGGATCTAAAAAATGATAATTCATTTCATTCTTTATCCAGCTGATTATTCTCTCCCCCTGATGTTGAGAAAAAAATCATTTCATAAATGATTTTCCAATTAATGTTTAAGAATTTAAACATAAAAGGAGACTCGTACTCAATATATATTATCGACATTTTTTATTTACCCATTTTGTGCGTTGTGGTGGAGCAATTCATATCGCACATTCAAAAATTATAAAATGAGAAATGTATGGCTTCTGACCAAAACCAATCATAACAGGGAGTTTATTATAACTTGCTGGCTTGATGCGTATAAGTGCTGCTGTATGTGAAATATCATATAGATAATTTTGTTCTCATAGTTTAGCTATTAAAGAGGAGGCATCCAATTAAAATTTTACTAAACTATATTTTTCATAATCAATAGGCTTTTTAACAACTGATATAGCCTAAAATATAAACTCGCTAGCTTTTGCAAGACGAATAGTCTAACTGCATAATCTGAATCCTTTTATAATCAATCTCACAAACTTCTGGTTGTAAGTTGATAAAACAATGTAGATGCATATACTAAAATCATATAAAATTTTCCACATTTGTGGATAAATAGACTCATATTTCATTCAGATACGCAAGACATGCAATCTCAACTTTATTACAAGAACTTCAAGTTCTTTTGGTAAGTGGGATCTTAATCATTTCCTTTGAGAACAAGCAACACAAGAACTTCGTGTTCTTTTAATAAGTGGAATTTAATCAATTCCTTTGAGAACAAGCACCACAAGAACTTCAGGTTCTTTTAATAAATGTGCATATAAATCCCAATAGCTTTTACATAATTATTGATCAGGATGGTCTAACCGATCATCCCAACTATATATACATGTGTATATATCTCTGAATTTGTAAACTTCTTGTTTACCATAACATGTGATTCAATCTCACTTGTACATGTGTGGTATAAATTTTAAAATACAAGTTTCTTTGAAATTTGATAATACATTGTCCACCAAAAATTGTTCCTTTGAATAGGAATATATTTAGCTCTCTCAGAGCTTTCAACGGAAATTATTCTTTTGGTAGCAATATATAACTCTTCTAGAGCTTTCAACTGACTTTTTTTGGCTACTAGAACTTATATCCATATTAGCTTATTTCAAATGTCAATTGATAACATATGTTATTTATAATTCCCGAAGGATTATTTTGCGAACTCATATTGCTCTCTTAAAATTTTTACTTCTAGTGGCGACGATATCATTACCATTAGCGATAATTATTACAATATTCGCAATGCTGCACTTTTCATAATGTGCTTTCTCTCGAGAACTTATTGCTCTTCTGGAGCATCAATATTTTCAGTACTTTGAGATATAGTACTTACATTATTCTATTGCATTTAAATGGGAAAATATATCTTATGCTTCTGCTGAGCATAAAGCGTCACAATAGATTGTATTTGACAAGTAATTATGTGAAACAAAATAAATAAATGTCATAATATATATATATATATATATATATATACAAACCAACATAAAACAAAGATTTAATCCTCGTACGCGGCATTGTTAAACCAGTTCACAAGGTCCTTTAGAAACCTCATTCGAGACCAGTAACATCGCAGAACAGGATGTCCAGCCAATATATTTGGATTAAACCAACAGAAACAGATAACATATTAACTAATTAAATAATATACTTTCGACATTAAATTAATATATAAAGCGCAAATAATTAATGCGTAAAGTAAATAAATATAAAATAAATTAAATTAAAAGATCAATAATTGTCTTCAAGGTTATGAGAATAGTTAGAGGACGATATATTTCTTTCAAGGGTTATAAGGAAATCAACAACGTCCAAATGAGTTGGACCAATATCATCTTCTTTATTTTCGCAAACAAAATTTGCTTCCATTTTCTTTTCTTTATCAATCAATGATTGTTGATTTTTCAGCGTACGACAAGTACGAGACCAATAGTTTATAACGTCACATTGGTAATAAAAAAGATTTCACTTTCTTAGAATGATCTTTATTACTTTTGTCATCCTTATAACCTCACTACCAGTGGGTAGAAGTATTCATAGCTCCAATCACGACCAAAACTATTAACGTGATCTTTATTCTTTCCATAATATAGTCTCACATTCACTTCAGGGAATGAAGTGGAGCCAGTGGGCATTTAAAACTTTTTTTCACGATATTGTGTATGAGGACAACATTACTTGCGTGAAAAGTTGAGTATGCTTTTATTAACATATCATCATCATTGATAATCGTATGGAATAAACATCATGCTTGCATTCATTTCAGGGAATGCCTCCCACAAAAAATTTTGGATCAAGACGAATTTTCGTAACTTGAACTTGGGAGAAATCTATAGTCGAGTTTTTCGACATAGAAAAATTATTGCTTTCGAGCAAATATAGACTTTATAATAGTCTTCTTGTAGATTCAAAATCACCTTGATTTACTGCACTTTAAAGCCGTAATTTAAAGAATAAAAATAAAAATAGAGTTTACCGATATTAATTTTTCTCTTGAGGACAATGGAGATATATCAAATGACCAAGACAGCTTCTCATAATCTCTTTATGTCATGTCTCTATCCAAGCCATTTAAGGACATGTAAAACTCAAAATACGGTTAAAGATATACTCTCATTTATAGAATAACGTAAATCAAAATTGATCTCAATATAAACATATCTCTTTAGATTTTATCTTGATTCAAGCCATGATTTTTAAGCCATTGAAACATATCATGTAAAACTCAAAATATGGTTAAAAACACAATCTCTCAGCAAATAAATAGCCTCAAACTTCTGATCATGTATTATTATTTATTAAGCAGACTAACAAATAAATAATTTTATTTTTTAAAGCTTTCCTTGAAAATACTCAAAACCGTGCACAAGGGGATGTTAATTGTTTTAATAAAACAAACGTGAATAGATAACTACATATTATTATTTTGTTAGATTCGTTTTATATATTTGAGTGACAACACAAAATTAAATTGAAATCTTTTTCGAGAACCACCAACAAGAACCATAATAATTGAGCGAGATCGTACTGATAACGTGTTGTGAATAAAATAAAGAGTAAGAACAAAATAGATAAACAAAAACAAGATGTGAGACAAAGAGAGAAACTTGTATTATATTTTCAAAGTAGAGTTGTATACAATGCTTTCCAAACTTTATATTTATAGACATAAAATAAAAACCCTAATAATAAAGTACATTAAAGTCTCATTTAATATATGAATATCCATCATAATAAATATATTCATAACATTATTTTAAATATCAATATTATAACATATCATATAATCCGAATATGAGATAACCCGACCAAATCTGCTCACAATATCCCAAAAGAGTTCCAGTTACCAAACCAGCCACTACATTAATCTGCAATCTTTGCATTCCCTTCAATATATATTTGAACATTAGTTTGGCAGATGCAAGCTCCGGGAAAAAAAAAAACATAACTGGTTGGGAAACAAAATTTCATAAAAAAAAACACCATAATTTTGACAATTAATGCTGATTTGTTAATAGTTATATCAAGCTCCAAACCAACTTGAAATACATACAAAATGATGAAGAGGAGGAAAGGGAACTCCATAACACAATCAAAAGTTAACACTCCATAGCACCTGGTCCCTCCACAAAGGAGTTTTAGGAGTCGAGTGTAACGGCAGGATAGTGTTGGTAGCCTGTGATGCCTGTTATCCTTATCCGAGTATTTGGCTGCAATGGTAATTCGTCAAAAGAATAATAAAATTATGATGCTGAAAAAAAAAACACGTAAAGATGTTCTTTTAGCATAGTTCGAATTGCTGTGTATTTGTGAAACATATTCAGATAAGAAATGGTGAGGTTATATATTTAGCACCTATGACTATGAGAAAGATATGACAATATCAAGAAAGTAAAAATATCCAGGACTACACTGCACGGACTCAGCAGCTATGCTAGCAAACAGTTCGAAGTTTGTGGCTCCCCTAGCTGGGTATGAATGCAATTTGCAAAGAGGGCAGCTTCGGGAAGAGGCCGAAAGTGGGAACAAAAGATGGAGAAGATGATAAGAAAGCAGCACTTTTGCTTTAGTTAAATTAGGTCAATAGATGAGGGAACTAAATTCATCTGCCTAGTAATTCACGGCTCCAAGAGCTATGGGCAAATGACAAATGCCAGGAAGGCAAGTTCAGGAAGAGGTCTCGGGATCAAAAGAGACAACAGATGACGCAAAGAAGGATAAAAAGGCTTTGGTTTGGCGGAGTTGAACTAGATGACGAGAGAATTAAGTATATTTCGCTACATCTCCAAATGCAGCAGAAGGCAAATAAATGGATAAACAAAATAACACCACATAATAAAATATTTATTTATTCAACACATTAAAAAAATAATTACCATAACATTATATTTCTGTAGAAATCAGAATCCTAATAATATTTTAGCAGCTGGTTCACCAATCAATTCGTTAAGCCAAAAATGTCGTACCTGTCGATGTCCAATATTTCTCCTATAATTTTTCTTCTTCTTGTACTTAAAGACAATAACTTTTGGGTTTAGTCCCTGCAAGTAAAAGGAGAATACATAAGTTTTCCAATATATTAAAATGGTAAATACACAATATCAGGGGTAATATACCTGCTCCTCAACAACAGCATGTACAGCAGCGTTAGTTACTACAGGTTTTCCGATATACGTGGTTGTTTTTGTTCCCACAAGCAATACCTTGTTTAGAACAATCTGTGAAACAAAATGAATTCAAGCTTTTAAGCAGACAACAAAATATGATAATGAAACTGGTGATGAAATTACTATACACTGGAATGAAAAATTTACACGAGTCTGGAGATGGAATAGATACACATGGTAACACAGCCAGACAACACTATCTCAGGCCATTGGAGGATTAATGAAGGCAACAGTTTTCTATCAAGTAGACAATGCTACTAAAATTTCGGTACTCAGGCCTGAATTCATGCTGTGCATTTCATTTATGTTCCTTATACTTCAAACATAAATTTGAACTGATTTAATATTAATAAGGGAACCATTTGAAAGAGAGGGCCATAAAATCACTCGACTACAACTGCTCATAAATTTAGGAAAAGTCCACCACAGGCTGAAATGGTAGTACTTTGGTAGTAGTGAGAAAAATCCAGTATCTTTCTTTCCGAAATCATACAATAGAAAGAGTTTAACTGAATTTTTCAATCAAATCATGGTGTTATGCTAATTCATTCACCTATAGATAACAGTCTTGATTGACCAGACCCAAATGCTTAAAAGAAGCTCAGTTTATTTGCAAACAAAGAAAACTAAATATCCAAATCTATCATGTCATGGATTTAACGAACCAATAGATATTCAACCAATTCTTTGTTTCAAAAAACAACACTCCAGTTCTTATAAAAAAATGTATCATGCAACTGCAGTCCTCAACATTTGACAACATATATCGATGCCCAAAGCTAGCAAGGAAACAATAAAAGGGAGTAATACTTTAAAGTCTGTAACAAAGATGGGTGCTTGAAAAAGGAAAGATGGTCAAGAAAATGGTTAAGGGCCACCTCTAATCTATTCAAATGCATGCCAAGTGACTAATCTTTTAGGAGATACGTTGGTCAAGAGAATGCACTATCCAGCAATCATTTCAAAAAATTGAACAACTAGAATACAGAACAAATTTGTGTGCAAAAAGTAAAACTACCGGAAAAAGATAACACCATTGCCATTTCATAACCTCTCCATAATAATTGAAGCCCGTATTTATTCCGATTATTACATTGTACAACTTTTGGATATTTCCCTTTCTTCCCTCTCCAAATTGTGACCAGAAGATCATGCATATTCCATTAGAGTATTTAAGAAGCAAAAAAGCTGAACCACCAACCTTATCGTTGACATTTGCACCTTTCAGCCTCTGGGTGTAGAGATATCTTCCAGGGAAAACAATGTACTGGCGACCCCCAATCTAAAACAAAACCAAGGTAATTAATCGAACACATAGCAGACAAGGAGTTTTTGTCCGTACTAAACCCAAATCTACATTAAAACCAAAAATACATTCAGGGTAGTAGCTAAATTAAACCAATAACAATAAAAAATGCCATATCCCAAAAAAAAAATCTAAATTCAAATCCATGACTCACCATAACAACAGCGAAAATCTCTTCCCTTTTAGGCTTTTCCTCGGAAGCCTCAACAACCTTAGCTGGTTCTGGTTCTGGTTCTGGTTCTGGTTCCGATTCTACTGCTGCTTCGACTTCGGATTCAGATACGGGCTCGGGTTCGGGCTCCACGTTATCAGGTTCAACATCGACAACGGCAGCGTCGGATTCAGATTTTGGGATTGTAGAAAATGTGGGAGCTTTGGGGAGGAGAAAAGAGGGAGTGAGTTTCAAAGAAAGGGGTTTGGAGATGGAGAAAAGGGGAGATTTTGGGGGAGCAAAAAGAGAAGTGTTTTGGTGGTGGTGATTTGAGATGTTGCACTGAGTGGCGAAAGAAGAAGAGAGAAGCGAGGTCGTAAAGGTTGCGGAGGACGCCATTGCTTATCGGTGGCCACTGCCAAAGCAAGAAGAAAGCATTCTGCATTCACCTCTTTCAGAAAAAAGACTTATCTTATCCGTTGTATATGCTCTATTGTAATGTCTAACCTGCCCTTTGGATGAATCTTTATTTTCATTGAAATTTATCTTATTTATTTAGGTAACAAATATTATATTTAATAGTAAAAAAAATTGCTTGTAATTGTAACTTATCGTGTTACAAAGTGTTACCAAAGAATTTCACAAATCATCTATATTTAACCTATTAAAATTAGATATTATAATATATTTAGTTTTAAATTTTTTAGAAAATTAAAATCATTTTCTTCGGTTTATAGTAAGAAAATTATGAAGCTTATCCTGCTTCACAATTGTCGACCAAACAGTTATAGCCCCCAAAAACCACCTAAGAATATGGTGGATGTCGTCAACAGGATGCGAACAACTTGGGCAGCTATCATCATGCGTGCAATGTCGACGCACTCGCTCGACATTAGTCATGGAGCTCTCACAACAAACTAACTACAAAAAGATTTTAATACGCTGCAAGGCTAAGATCTTGAAAATCAAGCTCCAAATCTTGTCTTCACCCCTGACCGAAACGCCCGACCGTACCTCATAAATTGTGCGGACAAAAAATTCTCGATCATCCCTCATATTCCAACCCACCACATCTCATGAAAAGGATGACAAAGGAGGTTTCTTTCCAACGATTCTAAGTAAAATATTTACCGGTAAGAGATGTTGGAATTGAGTCCAATGCCAATTATCTTGACCATCTACCATATCAACCACCGAAACTTTGAACATGCCAATAGCCCTTACTGCCGTTACATGTTGAATAAGTGGACCTACATCATCAACCCACGTATCGAACCAAAAATCAACATCCTTGCCATTTCCTATACACTATGTAAGATGCGAGCTAACATCTAACCAAACAATAGATAATCCGCGCCATAAGCTCGAACAATTTTGACTTCGGAGCACTTCAAAGATACCTTCTCAGCAGTTATATTTCGCTCGAAGAAATCGAACCCATAACTGATCTTTCTTGGCTAACAGATTAAAGGCAATTTTCATCAGTAAAGCCTTATTTTGCCTCTCCAAATGATGTAGACCAAAACCCCCTGCGGACACCGGAAGATAAACCATATTCCAATTGACAAGTTATAAACCACTACGTTCAAAGAGTACCTCCCCAAATGAAACACCGAACTAACAGCTCAATATCCTGGCAAACCTTTTTCGGTAGAAGAGTTGATTGCATAGCATAGCAAAGGATTGGCACAAGCACTGATTTAGCCAAAGTGATACCCTCAACTAAAGATAAGGACCCAGTCGACCATCTACTCAGACGATCACACACCATATGTACCAAATAATCAAAGGATGCAGTCGTAACTCTGCTATGTAAGAGAGGGACTCCCAAATATTTACCCACATCGGTCACCCCCTGTAAGCCTAACTCAGTATTAATTTGGCCTCGCAACACCACATCCACATTCTTTGAGAAAAAGATGGTCGTCTTTTGAATGCTAACTCTATGGCTCGAAAACACACAAAAACTTGATAGCACCTCCTTAATAACTTGTACCTGCTCCATAGATGCTTCGACAAATAATAACACGTCATCGGCAAAAAACATAAGAGATATGCCTGGACTCACCGAATATGTCTAGAAAGGTTTTCAACTACCAGCTTGGATTTCCAACTGAATTGTTTGTGCCAAACGTTTCATACAAAGAACAAATAAGTATGGCGATAAGGTTCACCTTGTCGGATACCTCGAGTGGGTCCAAACAATGTGATTGGGTGTTGAATACGAAAGATTGTGACATTCTTTTTGGTGCAATCATATGAAATTTATGGCTTCGGCGCAACGAGATAGCATTTGCTACGGATCTAGATGATCATCGGTCTATTCTTGAGCGTAGCTTACATCTCAAGGACATTACTTGCACAACCTTAGTTATGGAGACTAGGGATTGTTCGGCCTCTAGTTCAAGGGTAGGTCATTTAACGTCTTGGTGTCCGCCCTTGGAGGGATGAGTAAAGGTGAACTTAGATGGATCGCGTAGCACTATTGCAGGTCTCGCCTCTTGCATGGGTGTTTTGCGCAATCACAAGGGGTTGTGGCTATCGGGTTTTGCGATGTTCATCGGCGCTTGCTCGGTTCTAGAGTCGGAGCTATAAGGTGTTTATTTGGGTTTGCAAGCTGCATGGGATTTTGGTGCTAGACGTGTGGTTATAGAAGTGGATAGCTTGGAGGCATTGAAAGTCTTGAACCAAGAAGTGCAGGTTATGACTTGGCTTAGGGGTGAGCAAAACTCGACTTAAATCGAAAAAATTAATATTTTTTTAATTTCAAGTTATTCGAGTTGTTCGAGTCAAATCGAGTAACTCGAAAAAATTTAGAGTTCGAGTCGAGTTGAAATTTGCCCAACTTGAAAAATCAAAAAATCGAAAAACTAAATTTTACAGTTTTGCAACTTAGTCCCTGATTTCATTTTTCTTCGATTCCTCCTTCATTTTAAGTACATTTTTACCAAATTTGAACCGCATATTCCTAAACCAATGTACAATACCTTTTTATCTTCAATTTATAATTTTGAAAATAAATTTCATATTTTTTTCAATTCAGCCCCTTAACTTTGTATGATTTCCTCATTTCTTCATTCTCTCCTTTGTTTTAAGTCAATTTTGACCAAATTTGAACCGCATGCTCCTAAACCACCATAGAAATACATATTTAGCTTCAATTCATATTTTTGAAATTAAATTTTCAACTTTTGCAATTTAGCCCCTCAACTTTGAATGATTTCCCATTTCTTCAATTCATATTTCGTTTTAAGTTTATTTTGACCAAAATTAAACCACATGGTTCACTAACACTATAAAATATCTATATAACTTCAATTCATATTTTGAAAAATATATTCTTTTTTTGCAATTTAGTCCTTTAACTTTACATTTTATTCAATTTGATCATTCAACTGAATTTTTTTTGTATTTTTTTCTTCACATCAATTCATTGACTCATTTATACTCCCATCAATACTTTATCCCCAAAAGGTCCTTATTTAAAAATAATATTATAAATATATTTAGAAGTTTAGATTATATTTTTTTTATTAAATAACATTATAAATCTTACTTATACACGTGAAAAATAATATGAAGAAATATATATGCATATCTTATATGATTAGAGAAAGTCGTTTGAATTGGAATCAAGTTGTACTATAACATGGTAAATAATTACAATTAAATTTGTATAGGAACTCGAAAACTCGACTCAAACTCGACTCGAATTTCGTAAACTCGACTCGAATTGAAAAAATTTTAAATTAAGTTCAAGTTGTAAAATATGACGCGTCAACTCAAATAACTCAAAATTTTTTGACTCGCCCTAACTCGGCTTACTATCCTAAATCATGTGAGAGAGTTCCTAAATCGGGATTGGAAGCTGCGATTCCAACCCATGTAAAACTTATATTTTGGTTTTGATATAACAAGGATTTAAAAAGGACAAATTTGTAAAACTTGATAAATTTTTAAGTACTCAAAAAGTCTCACAAAACAACAAGGATTCGAACTTCAAATTGTTTCTAAGTCAAAAACTAAAACCCCAAATATTTTCTAAGTGTTTTTGTACTCAAATAGCCCAATTTGGTTCAGGTGTATCGATACACCCTTGGCCATATCGATACGAATTTTGGCTACTGGAAAAACGTTTTATACAAAATGGCTATTGGGTACCGATACACGTGTAGCCGTATCAGTACGCCATTCATACTTGAGAACTAAATAGGCTTTAAGTATCGGTATGTGTTTATGCGTACCGATATAGGGTGTTTAGATTTTCAAGATCTTTGGTAATAAATTTTTGACCGTTATCCTTGTTAGTTTATTGGGACCATAAGTTCAAAAAGTGGTTATACCGTATCCATACGCCCGTAGGCGTACCAAAACTTTTTTCCACTTACTTATTTCTCAAATTCTAGTGAGCAAAACTCGTACCGAGACGGGCTAAGACGTGTCGATACGCCTTTGTAAAATTCACTCTTCCTACTGATACGCCCTCTCATGTATCGATGCCCTTTTTAACAACGACTCTGTTTTCTTATGGCAGATATCGATACAGCTGTTCACGTACCGATACGCCTGGCTACTTAACAGCATTTATTGCGGGAAGAAAGTAGCCCAAGGGCTATATTGATGATCTCAACCACTCAAAGGTTAGAAATCAATAAGAGGGTATATAAACAAGTCTCCAAAGCTACAACAACAACTATTGAACAATTGATCAAGTCAAAAGCATTCAAGTACAAATCCAACCATATTTGAGCCTATTAGAGGCAAATCTTGTAACTCGCTTGAGTAGTCTTTCTTGTAATCATTTTTATTCAAGTATTGAGTTTGAGTGAACTTGTAATTGGGCAAACAAACAACTTTCGAGAGGATTTTCAGTTTGCTATTCCATTTATTGTAAAAGAGAGTGTTTGATCAAAGCTTTGGGTAGAAAGCTTTAATTGTGTACAAGGTTGCCTCCTTAGCCTAGAAAAGGAGAAGAAATTCAATAGTGAATTTGAAAAATTCTTACTGGAAAACTAAGGTAGTGAATGTAAACATTGTTATAAGGTTGAACCACTATAACTATTGTGTCTTAATTTTTTTATTTGCTTCCAAACGTGTTAATTGTCAATTCATCCCCTCTTGACTATTTCCACATTTGATTGGTCATCCTAACAACATTCATCGCAATGGCAATAAAATAGCGGACACGTTGGCTAAGGGCCCTTCACGTGATAGTTTTGACTGCACCAGTTATCCTCTCCCTACTGCTATGGTCTCTGAACTGCTTCTCGCCGAAACCCCTTTGGCACAAAGCTCAGGGATGTTTGACAATTAACGTTGGGATGATCAGGTATTTTTGATCATGGGAGCGATGTGTCTGGCACAGTTCTTCAGTGGGTTTTATTTTGGTACTAGGGTTATAGTTCTGTATTTATCATGGTGTTTTAGTTTTTTTTTGTCTATGCTTTGACGTGCTCGTAACGTTTATGTAAATATTATTGTGTGTGCTATTTCCTACCGACTAGGTCTAGAGTGTTTTTAATGAGGCACACAGTAATATCCCTTATTCATAAAAAACTTAAAGTTAAAAAAATTAAAGTTACTTTATATTTTACTAATTTTCAAATATTTTTTGATTATTTATATTTTTTAATTTGAAATAATTATTTATAAATTTTTAACGACTTCTTAAAGAAAAACAAAATTTAGCTAATTAAGTGCTACATGTCATCATTATCTTTACAAATAATAGCCGCTAGTTTTACAATAATTTACAAGAAAAGTCTACAAAACTAGAATAGACTGATCATATTAACCGATGATTTTCTCTAAAATTATTAAAGTATACAAACTAGCCACTAAAACATAGAGACGAAGTCATGATTGAACTACGAGTGGAGTAGACCTATTAGCTTTGAAACAATATAGTCTTGAAAAGTAATTAAATCCTAAAAAGTAAGGGAAATTAAGTTTAATTTTACAAATTTTAAAATTAAAATATCTTAAAAAGTAATTAAACCAGAAAAATGAGGGGTTAAAATTTAATTATATTAATTTTAGATTACATAGTCCTAAAAAATAATAAACCATAAAAAAATTGGGAGGGCAAGAAAAGGATAAGGGATTAATTGCAGTGGTTTCAAAATTATTATGATCTAAAGTATAATTAACCTATAAAATAGGGGGCAACTGTTCCACCCACAATGTATAAAGATTCGCTGCTAAAACATAAATTAGGACCAAATAAGAAAAGAGTTAAATTCTAACCAAACAAAGGAAAGAGTTAAACCGAAAGGAAATAGTTAAATTATTATGATCTAAAGTATAATTAACCTATAAAATATGGGGCAATTGCTAATGATCTCTAGGTGCTGTTACGCGAAGGACCAGACTAGTAGGGAGAGAGCAGAACAGGCAGCGTTTGAATTATGGACTGGTTAGTGTTTTGGTATTGCATATCTGTGTGGCAAAATTTGCCTCTGATGGTCGTGACTTATGGTGGCTCTGTCCATGTGATGAAAATGCTGCACTTGAGCCTGCACTTATGTTGAGAGGCCACTCTAGTTTAGGTAGGTGGTTACTGGTTGTCCTTTGAATGGATGGGAGACGCAGGAAGATGGAAATGATATTGCGATTGCCAGTGTATTTGCTTTGGCATTGGTAACACAATTTCAAATGGTTTGTTTCGGTGTGATGGTCGGATTATGGTTTTTGTAATGGTTATAATATCAACATAGATATAGTGTACTCTTTTTTTTTTCATTTAGATTTAAGAAGATTTTTAATGAGATTCATATTTATGCCGTGTATTGTATGATGCTCCTTAATAAAATCAGACAATTTTTTCCTTTTAAAAAAACCCAAACAAATAAAAAAATGATAGATAAACAAGCGCAACTTCATTGACGAAGGATAAACATCATTAACACTAACTAAAAATACATATAGCAATGATAGCACATTGACAAAACTAGCATTACTACAACTCAATCAAAAATTATTTTTAGTGATTGTAAATATCTATTAATACAAAAAAATCTAAAATTCTAAACCAGTGATAGATTAATACGATACTCAAATAATCGTCAACAGCCGACTTTAACCTTTAGGGGGGACTACTACTTTAAACGAGAACGCAACTGCTATAATGCTTTGAACGTGAACGCAACTACTTTAATACATTTTTTTAAAATAATAGCTTAATAGGCAAATAAGTGTCCAAATTATGCCTTTTTTAGTTAGGTGCCTAAACTATTTTTCGGGCCACATTGGGACCTAAAGTTTCATTCCGTGACCCATTTAAGGTTCGCCGTTAATTTTTTCCGTTAAAGGATGCGTGTCATCTCCTGAAAATTCTAAAAAATATATTAAAAATAAATAAAATTAATAAAACAAAATAAAAATAAAAATATATCCTGAAATTTTCAAAATAGTCCTCAAATCCCTAAACCTCCTAAATCCGACCACTCCCGCTGGCGTTGGCCGCATTGCCGGCGACGAAATGAAGCGTCCTCCCTTCGCCGAACAACTCACACGCTGTTCGCCGCCCTTCTAGCTGTCGTTCATTGCGAATCATTCGAAATAACTGTTAAGTGTCTAAAAGTACTATTTTATTCACCCTTTTTACTCATATTATTGCTAGACTTAAGCTCATATTAGTTGCATTATTAGCCATTCATGCATGTTTGCATTATTTTCTTGGTGGTTAAGCTTGATTTCATATTTTGCTTAATTTTGTGGAAAAATGGTGTTGTCGGTAGTTGTTTTTGTGTGTGCATAATTAGTTGCCAGAACAATACAAGAAGGAGATGCCGACGCAGTTGCTAGGGCAGTGTATGAAGGATACGTCAAGCTAGTTGCCAGGGCAATTATCGACAAGAATGGATAAGATGATGTGGCAGCCGAAATTGATGACTGGATATGCCCAACATGGAGAGGTCAAAGAATGATTAAATCCCAAGAAGATAGGAGAATATCTAGAAGGAATTTAAATATAATAAAAAAAGAATTATATTCTTTTTAAGTATTTAATTCCAACTTGACTTCCTCCCCAAGAAAGACTTTGACCTAGCCATCTCATATTTAAAGGAGCCCAAGCCGTCAACTCCATATGTGCAAGAGATGAGAGAATTCGACAAGAGGCTTCAACATCTTCATCTTTTTCTTTCTTGTTCGATTAGGTTTATGTTAGGAAAACTTTGTTTTATGTTTCTTTGGAACCTAGCCATGAACTAAATCTATTTGGCTAAGGTTATTGTGTTTTTGTGGTTGTGAGAAACGGTTGAATTTTGTTTAGGTAATAGAGTTTGCACTTTCAATTCAAGGTTTACTTATTCTTGGTTTTTATTCTTGTTTGCGAGTGAATTGGGAGAGGATCTCGTAAATCTATCTATTTATCTAATATCGAGAGAGTTAGATTCAAGAAACAAATGAGTATGGTTTTTATTCAATCTATCGATGATGAAGACTAATCCAGCTTAGGAATAAGTTTAGGATTTCAACGGCTAAGAGGAGCGAAGATTGGTTGTTGTTCACCTTTGATTCACTCATGGATGTATTGTCAAGGCATGCACAATTAGCTAGAGTTTTGACTTAGGGATAAGAAAAAACCATTGAAGAACGCTCTGCCAAACCTTGAAGTTTGCTGCCCAGTTGCCCAGGCAACCGTTATACTAGTTGCCAAGGCAACCCAACTGCGCAAGTTGCCACGGCAACTGAGTTGCCATTGCACTCTTTTACCAAGACGATCCGATTATCACTCCTCAACTCACGATAGCCTAGCCTACTCTCTCTCATTCGATTACATCTTCTTTTACTTTATTACTATCTAGTTTAGTTGTTAATTAGAACTCCTACAATCACCTACTTGTGTTTTTACTTTTTACAGTGCAAGAGATTGAATTCTTGAAGTGGTACCAATCCTTGTGGAGACGATATCTTTTATACTATAACTTGCGACGTGTACACTTGCACAATTGCTGAGCACTTATTACGCGCAACAAGTTTTTGGCGCAGTTGCCGGGGATTGGCAATAACAACTTTGTTTTTATTTTCTTGCATTTTTATTTTTATTGTTTAAGATTTGAAGGGTTAACAAACTTTGGTTTTACATTGGTATATGACCAGGGAGAGGCCGACTACATCGGAATATCCCTTTGATCCAGAAATCGAGCGTACCTTGCAAAACTCATATGAAGGTTAAGAGTAGCAATGGCTAATCAAGACGGTAATATGAATGCCAATGGCAATCAGAACATTCCAGCAGGAGGTGGAGTGATTTTTGCACGAAACATAACTATTTGAGACTATCTAGAGAAAGATCTTGAAGGACTTAATTCAGGAGTTGTCACACCTAAAATTGAAGCCGGCCACTTTGAGTTGAAACCGGTGATGTTCAATATGATCAACACAATAGGTCAATTTGGCGGCTCAGCAACTAAAGATGCACAACATCTTAAATCTTTCCTCGAAATTTGTAATTCATTCAAAATATAAGGAGTCACCTTAGATGTTTTACGACTAATATTATTCCCCTATTCACTGAGGGATAGGGCGAAAGCATGGTTGAATAGTATTTCGACTGGATCAATAGGATCTTGGACCGATCTATGTCGTGATTTCCTTGCTCGGTTTAATCCTACAAATTTGACTGATAAGCTTCGTGATGAAATTACTTCTTTTCGGCAGGCAGATGATGAATCCATGTACAAGGCTTGGGAGCGATATAGAGAACTTCTACACAAATGTCCCTTACACGGATTCCCAGTATGGACACAAGTGACAATGTTTTACAATGCTGTAAATACACCAACAAGGATGATGCTAGATGCCTCGACAAACGGCATACTCCTAGACAAGTCGCTGGAGGAAGCAATGCAAATTTTGAACAGGCTCGCCAAGAATGATTATCAGTTCCCAACTGCTAGAAGAGGATGACTTAGACGCCAAGCCACAATACATGAACTGGATTATCAGACTCAATTTTGGCACAATTGGTCACTATAATCAAGATGGTTCAGAACATGCAGAAACAAAACAACACACAAGAGGTCAAGGTAGTAGATTTCTTTTGTGAGTTATGTGGTGGGAACCATGATTCTTCTGCATGTACGCAGAATCCAGCTTTTATGTGGGAAATTACAACCGGAACAACAATGTGATATCCAACACATACAATCCAGCCTGGAAGAAGCACCTAAATTTTTCATGGAGTAATCCTAATAACGCTCTGAACCAGAACAATCAAAATGCACAAGCATCGGGATTCCAGCAGAATATGCCACGGCAACAGTTGCCGCAGCAACAACCGACAACATTTAGTTCTTTGGAAAATTCTCTCAATGTTTTCATGTTAAAAACTGAATCTTATATGGCTGAGAATAGTAACTTCATGAAAAGAACTGATGTTTTTGTTAACAGGATCGAGATGAGATTGCAAAACCAAGAGGCGACAATCAAATTATTGGAAACTCAAGTTGGACAAATTGCTCAAAACCTGAATATTAAACTGCAAGGAGGTTTACCCAGTGATATGAAGTCGCAAGAGGAACTGGCCACGAGCAATATAAGACGATCACCACTAGAAGTGGCCGACAACTTAAAGAGGCTCAAGCTCGCCCATCAAACAAAACTCCACAAAAAAAACAAGATGAACTCAGGGGTAAAGCCTCAGATGCTGAACCAGAGAATGTCACGGTAACCCCAATTGACGATGCCGCGAAAACCAACGATAAGCATGCCCCAGATGAGCATGCCATGGCAACCAACGATAAGCATGCCACGACAACCCCAGTTGACGATGCCTCAGCAACTTCAGTTACCCCGGCAATGCCATCAATCAGGTTCCAGACCAATGAAAGGATCGAAGATATCCGACTTCCACCACCATTCCCACAAAGGTTGAAGCGACAAAAGCAAGAATATCAATTCAAGAAGTTTCTTGATATCCTAAAGCAAGTCCATATCAACTTGCCGTTGGTTGAGGCAATTGAACAAATGCCGAACTATGCCAAGTTTCTTAAAGACATTGTGTCCAAAAGAACAAGGCTAGGAGAGTTTGAAACAGTTGTCGCAACAGAGGGATACATGGCCATGTTGCACAATCGCATGCCATCCAAGTTGAAAGATCCCAGAAGTTTCACAATACCATGTTCCATCGGAAACCACTATGTCGAGAAAGCATTATATAAACTTGGAGCAAGCACAAATGATAAGTGTTCAAAAGTACTATTTTTCTTACCCTTTTTACTCATATTATTGTTAGACTTAGGCTCACATTAGTTGCATAATTAGCTATTCATGCATTAATCCATGTTTCCTTCCATCGTTGAGCTTGATTACATAACTTGGTAGTTTTTGTGGAAAAGATGCTGCTTTGGTGTGCTTTGTGTGTGTATATGCAGGATCACTTGCCAAAGCAATGCCGAGCTAGTTGCCAGGGTAATGCATGAAGGAGATGCCGAGCTAGTTGCCAGGGCAATGCATGAAGGAGACGCCGAGCCAGTTGCCATGGCATTTGTCGACAAAGACAAAATGCAATAGGGATGTCGAAATTAATGACTTTACAAACCCAAGATGACATGGAGCAAGGCCCAAGCCCAAAGGAATTTGATTGCCATGCAGAGATTAAAGAAGAATTAAATTCCAAGAAGATAGGAGAAGTTCTAATAGGAATAAAATTATAATAAAGAATTATATTCTTTAAAGATAATTTAATTCCAACTCAAACTCCTCCTCAAAGAAGGACTTTGGCCTAGCCCTATAAATAGCAAGGAGATTTCGACAACTTGAATAGAGAGAGCAAGAGGGAATTTCGACAAGACCAAGAGAGGAAGCAAAGGGAATTTTCGACAAGCTTGACTTTTTCTTCCTTGTTCGATTGGGTTCATGCTAGGGATTGTTTATCTTCTGTTTCTTTGGAACCTAGCCATGAACTAAATTTACTTGGCTATGGTTATTGTGTTTTGTGGTTGTGAGAAACTATTGGTTTTTGTTTAGGTAATAAGAGTTTGCACTTTTCTATTTCAAGGTTTATTCATTCTTGGTTCTTATTATTGCTTGCGAGTGAATTGGGAGAGGATCTCGTGATTTCATCCATTTATCTAATATCGGGAAAGTTAGATTCAAGAAACGAATGAATATGATCTTTATGCAATCCAATGATGGTGAAGATTAATCCGGCTTAGGAATAAGTTAAGGATTTCAACGGCTAAGAGGAGCGCAAGATTGGCTGTTGTTCACCCTTGATTCACGCAGGGATGTATTATCAAGGCATGTACAAGTAGCTAGAGTTTTGACTTAGGGATAAGAAGAAACCATTGAAGAACGCTCCGCCGAACCTTGAAGTTGCTGCCCAGTCGCCCAAGTAGTTGCCCAACTAGTCGCCCAGGCAACCATCAATTAGTTGCCAAGGCAACCCCGTCGTGCAAGTTGCCACGGCAACTGAGTTGCCCGTGCACTCTTTTACCAAGACAATCCAATCGGCTATCACACCTCAACTCACGATAACCTAGCCTATCACTCTCAATTGAATTCATCTTTTCTTTTACTTAATTGCTTTCTAGATTAGTTAAACTTCTATAATCTTTTATTTGTGTTTTTACTTTTTACAGTGCAAGAGACTAGATTCTTGAAGTAGCACCAATCCCTGTGGAGACGATATCTTTTATACTATAACTTGCGACGTGTATACTTGCACAATTGCGTAGCACATATTACGCGCAACATGTTTTTGGCGCCGTTGCCGGGGATTGGCAATAGCGACTTTGTTTTTACTTTCTTGCTCTTTCTTTTTATTTTTCTTGTTTAAAATTCAAAGGGCTAACAAACTTTGGTTTTGCATTGGTATATGACCAGTATGAGACCGACTTCACCGAAATATCCCTTTGATCCGTAAATCGAACGAACCTTACAAAGACTTAGACGAAGGATAAGAGAAGCAATGGCAAATCAAGACGGCAATATGAATCAAGATGTTCGAAAGCGAAGGAGGAGTGATTCTTGCACGCGAAAATGTAACTATTCGAGACTATCTTGAAGAAGATCTTGATGGACTTAACCCGGAGTTGTCGCACCTGAAATTGAAGCCGACCACTTTGAGTTGAAACCGGTAATGTTTAATATGATCAACACAATAGGTCAATTTGGCAGCTCAGCAACTGAAGATGCACGACAACATCTGAAATCTTTCCTCGAGATTTGCAACTCGTTCAAGATACACGTAGTCACCCCCGATGTCCTACGATTAAGATTATTCCCCTATTCACTGAGGGATAGGGCGAAAGCATGGTTGAATAGCATTCTTGCCGGATCCATAACATCTTGGACTGATCTTTGTCGTGATTCCTTGCTAGATTTAATCCTACAAATTTGACTGATAAGCTTCGTAACGACATTACTTCTTTTCGGTAGGCAGATGATGAATCCATGTACGAGGCTTGGGAGCGATATAGAGAACTTCTACACAAATGCCCTCTACACGGATTCCCGGTGTGGACTCAAGTAACAATGTTTTACAACGCCGTGAATACACCAACAAGGATGATGCTAGATGCCTCGGCAAACGACATACTCCTAGATAAGTCACCGGAAGAAGCAATGCAAATTTTAAACAGGCTGGCCAAGAATGATTATCAATTCCCATCTACTAGAAGAGGAGGAGTTAGACGCCAAGCCACAATACATGAACTAGGATCATCAGATTCAATTTCGGCACAATTGGCCGCTTTAACCAAGATGGTCCAGAACATGCAAAAACCAAACAACATATATGAAGTCAAGGTAATGGATTCTTTTTGTGAGTTATGTGGTGATAACCATAATTCTTCTGAATGTATGCAGAATCTGGAATCTAGCTTCTATGTGGGGAATTACAATCGAGCAACAACATGATGTCCAATACATACAATCCAGCTTGGAAGAAGCACCCGAATTTTTCATGGAGTAATCCCAACAATGCTCTAAACCGTAACAATCGAATGCACAAGCATCGGGATTCCAAAGAGAATATGCCACGACAAATGGATGCCGCAACAACAACCGACGACATCTAGTTCTTTGGAAAATTCTCTAAATACTTTTATGATGAAAACTGAATCTTATATGGTGAGAATAGTAATTTCATAAAAAGAACTCGATGCTTTTATTAACAGACCGAGATGAGATTGCAAAACCAAGAGGCGGCAATCAAATCATTGGAAAATCAAGTCGGACGGTTTGCTCAAAATCAACACTAGACCACAAGGAGGTTTACCTAGCGATACTGAAGTCGCAAGAGGAACTGGCCATGAGCAATGTAAGGCAATCACCACCAGAAGTGGCCAACAACTTAGAGAGGTTCAACCCCGCTCATCAAACAAAACTCCACAAAAGGATCAAGACGAACCTAGCGGAAAAGCCTCAGATGCTGAACCAGGAATTGGCGCTGCAACCGGCAATAAGCATGCCTCGGCAACAGACGACGCCTCGGCATCTTGTGATAAGCATGCCTCGGCAACCCCAGTTGATAACGCATCGGCAACTCCAGATGTCCCGGCAATGCCGTCAATCAGATTTCAAACCAATGAAAGGATCGAAGATATCCGACTTCCACCACCATTCCCATAAAGGTTGAAGCGACAAAAGCAAGAATTCCAATTCAAGAAGTTTCTTGATATCCTAAAGCAAGTCCACATCAACTTGCCACTAGTGGAAGCAATTGAACAAATGCCAAACTATGTCAAGTTCCTTAAAGAAATTGTGTCCAAAAGAACAAGGCTAGGAGAGTTTGAAACAGTTGCCGCAACAGAGGGATGCATGGCAATGTTGCACAATCGTATGCCACCTAAGTTGAAGGATCCCGGAAGTTTCACAATACCCTGTTCTATTGGAAATCACTATGTCAGGAAAACACTATGGGACCTAAGGGCTAGCATAAACTTGATGCCTAAATCGGTTTTCCAAAAACTAGGAATCGGGAAGGCAAGACCTACAACAATCATCTTGCGCACTAGCCGATGCAGATCCTATGTGCATCCAGAGGGAAAAATCGAAGACATACTGGTAAAAGTCAATAAATTTATTTTTCCCGCTGATTTTATTGTTTTGGATTGTGAAACAGATGAGCATGCACCCATCATTCTCGGGAGACCATTCCTAGCAACAGGGAGAACCTTGATTGATGTTGAAAAGGGAGAACTCACAATGAGGGTGAATGACCAGCAAGTTAAACTAAATGTGTTCCAAACACTAAGGCATGCCGATGATCCGGAAGAATGCCAACTACTTCATGCCACGCAGCAGAGTTTAACCGATGAGGAATTTAGTTGCCTCGGCAACTACATTGCCGACCAAGAGGAACATAAGAAGTATGAAGAACCGGTCGATGAGGAACAACCCGAAGAGGCAAATTGGCTAGTCAACCGACCAGGTACATACTTTGAACCACCGGACTACTCGGGTAAGGAAGGTAAGCTCGAAAAACCCTCTATTGAACAACCACCAATTCTTGAGTTGAAACAATTGCGAGCAACTAAAATATGTATACTTAGGGACCGATAATACATTGCCTGTAATTATTTATTCTAAGTTACAGCCTGAGCGAAAAAGAAGCTGATCAAGATGTTGAAGCTACACAAAAGGCAATAGGGTGGACAATTGCCGACTGAAGGGAATTAGCCCGGCGTGTGCATGCACAAGATCTTGTTGGAAGATGATCACAAAACTTCAATTGAGGCCCGGAGGAGACTGAATCATGCAATGAAAGGGGTTGTAATGAAAGAAATCATCAAGTGGCTTGACGCGGCATTATATACCCTATCTCCGATAGTACGTGGGTAAGTCCGGTACAATGCGTCTTGAAAAAGGGAGGTATAACAAAGATGGTAAGCAATGAAAATAATGAACTTATCCCAACCAGGACTGTGACCGGTTGGAGGGTTTGTATGGACTATCGAAAGCTAAACAAGGCCACTAGGAAAGATCACTTCCCATTACCCTTTATTGATCAAATGCTTGACCGTCTTGCAGGTAAACCCTTTTATTGTTTTCTTGATGGTTATTCAGGTTACAATCAGATTGCCATAGCACCAGAAGATCAAGAAAAGACAACCTTCACATGCCCATACGATACTTATGCCTTCCGAAGGATGCCGTTCGGATTGTGTAACACCCCGACAACCTTCCAAAGATGCATGATGGCACTCTTTTCAGACATGGTCGAAGACTTCCTTGAGATCTTCATGGATGATTTTTTGGTTTTTGGTAATGACTTCAACGGCTGTCTCGGCAATTTAGAGAGGGTGTTGGCAAGATGCGAAGAAACAGATTTAGTCCTCAATTGGGAGAAATGCCACTTTATGGTAGATGAAGGAATAGTGCTCGGCCACAAGATTTCATCCAAGGGAATTGAAGTAGACAAAGCCAAGGTGGACGTGATCGAGAGATTACCCCCACCAAATTCGGTTAAAGGAATTCGAAGTTTTCTTGGACATGCAGGTTTTTACAGGAGGTTCATTCATAATTTTTCTAAAATCACTAAACCTTTGTGTAATCTGCTTGAACAGGATAAAGTCTTCGATTTTGATGATTCTTGCACTCAAGCATTCGAAACCCTAAAGAAAAAGCTTGCCTCGGCACCCATTGTCGTTCCACCAGATTGGACGCTACCTTTTGAGCTCATGTGTAATGCAAGTGATTTCGCGGTAGGAGCAGTCCTAGGCCAACGCACAGGTAAGACCTTCCATGTGATATACTACGCTAGTAAAACTCTTAATGGTGCTCAAGTGAATTACACAACAACGGAGAAAGAGTTATTAGCTGTAGTTTTCGCATTTGACAAGTTCTGATCCTATTTAATTGGTACAAAGGTAATCGTTCATACGGACCACTCGACAATCAAATACTTATTTGCTAAAAAGGATGCTAAACCTCGTTTGATTCGTTGGATATTACTTTTACAAGAATTTGATATTGAAATTAAGGACAGGAAAGGAACAGAAAATCAAGTGGCCGATCACTTATCACGTTTGGAACGCAATAGGGAAGAGGACGCGGATCTAGAGATATGCGATGCATTCCCGGATGAACAATTTCTAATTACCTCGGCAACCCTCAACGTCTCGGCAACCCTTGACGCCTCAGCAACCCTAGATGCCTCGGTAACCCATGATGCCTCGGCAACCATGGATGCACACGCCTCGGCAACTCTCGACGCTGCAGCAGTCTTTGACGCGCATGCCTCGACAATCTTGGGAGCAGTCGCCACGGTGGCACATGCCTCGGCAATACCCTGGTACGCGGATTTAGTTAACTTCCTTGTTTGTGGTATTTTTCCTTATGGCATTACTCACCAAGGGAAGAAGCGGTTCCGCCATGATGCTAAGCATTACTTTTGGGACGAGCCTCTTTTGTTTAAACAATGTGCAGATCAGGTTATACGCCGATGTGTCCCTGAAGAAGAGCAACAGAATATACTCCGGCAATGCCATTCTTCACCCTATGGAGGACATTTTGGAGGAACTCGTACCGCGGCCAAAGTCTTGCAATCCGGTTTGTATTGGCCAACATTGTACAAAGATGCCCAAGACTTTTACAAGCAATGTGATCGTTGCCAGAGGACGGGCAATATCTCTAGACGACATGAGATGCCACTCCAGAACATCATCGAGGTGGAACTGTTTGATGTATGGGGGATCGACTTTATGGGACCTTTCCCATCTTCATTCGGCAACCTCTACATCTTACTTGCCGTCGACTACGTGTCTAAATGGGTTGAGGCAGCTGCAGTTCCCAACGACGATTCCAAGACCGTGCAACGATTCCTGCATAAAAACATATTTACACGGTTTGGGATGCCGAGAGCAATTATCAGTGACGGGGGCAAGCATTTTGACAACAGACTAATTGCCAAGATGTTGCAACGCTTTGGCATATCACACAAGATCGCCACGGCATATCACCCACAAACCAACGGGCAAGCAGAAATTTCCAACCGGGAGTTGAAGGGAATACTCGAGAAAGTTGTAAATCCCTCAAGGAAGGATTGGTCATTAAGACTAGATGACGCACTTTGGGCATATCGCACTGCATTCAAAACACCATTAGGTATGTCCCCCTTCTGGCTTGTCTATGGTAAAACATGTCATCTACCGGTGGAAATCGAGCACAAGGCGTACTGGGCAATCAAGACCTTGAATATGGATTGGGAAAGTGCCGAACAAAAGCGCTTGATGGATCTCAATGAGATAGAAGAATTTCGTGCACTAGCCTATAACAATGCACGAATCTACAAGGAGAAAACAAAGCGATGGCATGACAAGAAACTATTGCCACGGCAGTTCACGCCAGGGCAACTAGTTCTCCTATTCAATTCTCGGCTAAAACTTTTCCCGGGAAAGCTGAAATCAAGATGGTCAGGACCATTTGAAGTCGTCAAACCATTCTCTCATGGTGCCGTGATAATCAAGTCCATCTCTGACAACCATGAATTCAAAGTTAATGGACAAAGATTGAAGTACTACAATGGTGCCCATGTGGAACGTAACAAAGAAGTGGTCAATTTAGGAGATGCATGAGCATGCTCTCCCTTTTTATAGTTTTATTGTTATTTTTATTTTTTATTTTTATTTTTATTTTTTCGACTATTTAAGTATTTTATTTTTTCCGATTTATTTATTTATTTTTTTTCGATTATTAGTAGTTTTAGGATAGATTTTTTTATTCAAGTTTAAGAATCCTATTACACATCTTTATTTATTTTCTTTATTAGTTTATCTTTAATTTTAATCCTTATTTGATTTGTTTTTGAATTGTAGGAAAGGAAGTTCAAGATAAAGAAGGAATTCTAAACCAAGTAGGAAAACATCTTCAACAAGGAAACTAATGGGCTGAATCTAAGGCTTATATAAAGCCTCCAATTCATCCTAACCAAAACCCCTTTGTCGAAAATTCCTACCAAACCCTAAACCCTTTTTCGATTTCCATGCAGAGATTGATAGCACTTATTACGTGTATACTTGCACATTTGCGTAGCACTTATTACGCGCAACAAGTTTCTTAAAGACATTGTGTCCAAAAGAACAAGGCTAGGAGAGTTTGAAGCAGTTGTCGCAACAGAGGGATACATGGCCATATTGCACAATCGCATGCCATCCAAGTTGAAAGATCCCAGAAGTTTCACAATACCATGTTCCATCGGAAACCACTATGTCGAGAAAGCATTATATAAACTTGGAGCAAGCACAAACTTGATGCCTAAATTGGTTTTCCAGAAACTAGGAATCGGGAAGGCAAGACCCACAACAGTTATGACCTACAACAGTTATGCTACAGCTAGCCGACAGATCCTATGTGCATCTAGGGGGAAAAATCGAAGATATACTGGTAAAAGTTGATAAATTTATTTTTTTCGGTGACATTATTGTTTTGGATTGTGAAGCAGATGAGCATACACCTATCATTCTTGGGAGACCCTTCCTAGCAACAGGGAGAACCTTGATCGATGTTGAAAAGAGAGAGCTCACAATGTGGGTAAATAACTACCAAGTTAAACAAATGTGTTCCAAACACTAAAGCATGCCGATGATCTAGAAGAATGCCAACTTCTTCACTCTACGGCAGAGTTTGACTTTGACGAGGAAATTAGTTGCCTCGACAACCACATTGTCGATCTAGAGGAACCTGAGGAGTATGAAGAACCGATCGATGAGGAACAACAAGAAGAGGCAAATTGGTTAGTCAATCGACCAGGTACATACTTTGAACCACTAGATTACTCAGGTAAGGAAGGTAAACTCGAAAAACCCTCTACTGAACAACCGTCGATTCTCGAGTTACAACAATTGCCAGGGTAACTAAAATATGCCTATTTGGGAACCAATAATACATTGCCCGTAATTATTTCCTCTAAGTTACAGCTTGAGCAGGAAAAGAAGCTGATCGACATGTTGATGTTACACAAGAAAACGATAGGGTGGACAATTGCTGACTTGAAGGAAATTAGTCTGGTAGTGTGCATGTATAAGATTTTGTTGGAAGATGATCACAAACCTTCGATTGAGGCCTAGAGGAGACTGAATCATGCCATGAAAGGGGTTGTAATGAAAGAAATCATCAAGTGGCTTGACGCCAACATCATATACCCCATATTTGATAGTACATGGGTAAGTCCAGTACAATGTGTACCGTAGAAGGGATGTATAACGGTGGTAAGTAATGAAAACAATGAACTCATCCCAACCAGGACTGTGGCCGGTTGGAGGGTTTGTATAGATTACCGAAAGTTAAACAAGGCCACTAGGAAAGATCACTTCCCCTTACCCTTTTATTGATCAAATGCTTGACCGTCTTGTAGGTAAACCCTTTTATTGTTTTCTTGATGGTTATTCAGGTTACAATCAAATTGCCATAGCACCAGAAGATCAAGAAAAGACAACCTTCACATGCCCATGCGGTACTTATGCCTTTCTTAGGATGTCGTTCAGATTATGCAATGCCCCGGCAACCTTTCAAAGATGCATGATGGCACTTTTTTCAGACATGGTTGAAGACTTCCTTGAAATTTTCATGGACGATTTTTCCGTATTTGGTGATGACATTGACAGTTGCCTCGGCAATTTGGAGAAGGTGTTGGCAAGATGCGAAGAATCTGATCTAGTCCTTAATTGGGAGAAATGTCATTTTATGGTAGATGAAGGAATCATGCTCGGCCACAAGATTTCATCCAAGGGAATCGAAGTAGACAAAGCCAAAGTGGACGTGGTCGAGAGATTGCCGCCACAAAATTCAATCAAAGGAATCTGAAGCTTTCTTGGACATGCAGGTTTTTACAGGAGGTTGATTCATAATTTTTATAAGATTACTAAACCCTTGTGCAATTTGCTCGAACAAGATAAAGTCTTCAATTTTGATGATTCTTGCGCCCAAGCATTCAAAACCCTAAAAAAAGCTTACCTCGGCACCTATTGTTGTTCCACCCGATTGGACACTACCTTTTGAGCTCATGTGTGATGCGAGTGATTTTGCGATAGGAGCAGTCTTAGGCCAACGCACGAGTAAGAATTTTCATGTGATATACTACGCTAGTAAAACTCTTAATATCGCTCAAATGAATTACACAACAATGGAGAAAGAGTTACTAGCCGTATTTTTTGCATTTGGCAAGTTACGGTCCTATTTGATTGGTACAAAGGTAATTGTCCACACAGACCATTCAAAAATTAAGTATCTGTTTGCTAAAAAGGATGCCAAACCTCGTTTGATTATTTGGATATTGCTTTTACAAGAGTTTGACATTGAAATTAAGGATATGAAAGGAACAAAAAATCAAGTTGCCGATCACTTGTCACGCTTAGAACGCAATAGGAAGGAGGACGCGGATTTAGAGATATACGATGCATTCTCGGATGAGCAGCTGTTAGTTGCCTCGGCAACCCTTGATGCCTCGATAACTCCAGAAGCACACGCCCCGACGACCAGGGAAGTAGTTGCCACGACAACACATGCCTCGGCAACCACGAAAGCAGTTGCCACGACAACCCCTGATACCTCAGCAACTCCTGAAGCACGCGCCTCGACAAGTCTGGTTGCCTCAGCAATACCCTGGTACGCATATTCAGTTAATTTCCTTGTTTGTGGTATTTTACCTTATGGCCTTACTCACCAAGGAAAGAAGCAGTTCTGCCATGATGCTAAGCATTATTTTTGGGACAAGCTTTTTTTGTTTAAACAATGTGCAGATCAGACGCCGATGTGTCCCTGAAGAGGAGCAACAGAATGTACTCCGACAATGTCATTCTTTACCCTATAGAGGACATTTTAGAGGAACACGTACCGCAGCCAAAGTCTTGCAATCCGGTTTGTATTGGCCCACACTTTACAAATATGCACAAGAGTTTTACAAGCAATGTGATCGTTGCCAGATGACGGGCAATATCTCTAGAAGACATGAGATGCCACTCCAAAACATCCTTGAGGTGGAATTGTTCGATGTATGTGGGATTAATTTTATGGGACCTTTCCCATCTTCATTCGACAACCTCTACATTCTACTTGCCATCGACTACGTGTCTAAATGGGTTGAGGCAGCTGCAGTTCTCGCCAACGATTCCAAGACAGTGCAACGATTCTTGCAGAAAAATATATTTACACAGTTTGGGATACCGAGAAAAATTATCAGTGATGAATATAAGCACTTTGACAACAGACTTATTGCCAAGATGCTGCAACGCTTCGGCGTGTCACACAAAATTGCCACGACATATCATCCACAAACTAATAGGCAAGCATAAATTTCTAACCGGGAATTGAAGAATATCCTCGAGAAGTTTGTCAATCCTTCCCGAAAAGATTGGTCTACAAGACCAGACGAAGCACTTTGGGCTTACCGAACCGCATTCAAAACACCCTTGGGAATGTCCCCGTTTCGCCTTGTCTATGGTAAGACTTGTCACTTACCGGTGAAAATCGAACACAAAGCATATTGGGCAATCAAGAAAGTGAATATGGACTGGAATGTGCCAGAAAAAAGTGTTTACTAGATCTCAACGAGATAGAAGAATTTCGTGCACTCCCCTATGACAATGCACGAATCTACAAGGAGAAAACAAAGCAATGGCATGACAAGAAACTATTGCCGCGGCAATTCATGCCAGGGCAACTAGTTCTCCTATTCAATTCTTGGCTGAAACTTTTCCCAGGAAAACTAAGATCAATATGGTCGGGACCATTCGAAGTAGTCAAACCGTTCTCCCATGGTGCCGTGATAATCAAGTCTACCACTGACGGACATGAATTCAAAGTTAACGAACAAAGATTGAAGCACTACAACGGTGCCCATGTGGAACGTAACAAAGAAGTGGTCACCTTAGGAGATGCATGATCATGCTCTCCTTTCGATATTTTCTTTTTATTTCTATTTTTCTTTTATTCAAACTATTTATTTATTTATTTATTTTTATTTTATTTTATTAATTTCGGTTATTCTTAGGATAGATTTATTTATTTTCTTTAGGTTGAGACTACAATTTTCTTTCATATTTATCTAATTATTTTTGAATTTTAGGTTTAAGAATTTCTTTGCACATCTTTATTTATTTCTTTTTATTTTATTTACTAGTTTATCTTTAATTTTAAATCCTTATTTTATTTATTTTTGAATTATAGGAAAAGAGTTCAAGATAAAGAGGAATTGGATTCAAGAAGGAAGTTTCTTCAACAAGGAAACTAATAGGCTAAATCTAAGGCTTATATTAAGCCTCTAATTTAACTTAATTCACCCTTATAGCCGGCCAAACCCCTTTCCCAATTCCCTTAGCCGCCCAACTCCCCCAATCAATAACCCTTTCCTTCTTTCTTTCCAATCAATCTCACCTACCATATTTACTACCTATCTTTTCTATTTAACCCATCACCCTTAACTTCCAAGAAACCTATTCCTACTTTTAACCTTGTAACTCTTTAGTTTCTTTTGATTTCTTTTCTTTGTTTCTACCCAACTCACAACTAAGATCATCCATGGCAACAAAATTCAAGTTTTTGGCACACCCAAGTTCTTCCAAAGAGCCGACAAACAAGAAATTTGCTACACCGGCGGTTCAAGAACGATTTTACTCCAAGTTTGAAAGCTGGAAGATTTGCGAAGAACAAGGCTTCGAATACTCTAACTCTCATCAAGATTTCGGCCTTGAACCCTTCATCTTCCAAAGGATTACACACCAAAAGTGGCAAATCTTTTGCCATCAATCGGAACCGGGCAACATCTTATGGGTAAGAGAATTTTATGCTCACTCGCCTAACCCGGATATCCTTATGTGTTTTTTCGCGACAAAGCTATCCTCATAAGCACCGAGAGCATCAACGCTTTTTACGGGCTTTACGTTGAGAATGACGAGCATCAAGCCTTTGTTGATCAACTCACGCCCAAGAAACTCGACAAGGTGCTTCAAGAACTCACTCTACCGGGAACTCATTGGAACGACAGTAAATACAAGGGCACGGTAAACCGCCTTCGGCTTAAACCCGAGGCAAAATTATGGAATAAGTTTGTCAAAACTTTTTTAATGCCCACAACACCACCGTCGATACACCTCGTCTTTTGCTCATACATTCTATCTTGCATAATCGCATTATTAACATTGGAAAGAATATTTGTAACGAGATTTTTGTATGTAGCACAAAAGACAAGGGTTCTCTTTTCTTCCCTTGCTTAATCTCCAATCTTTGCAAGGAGATGCATGTCCCAAGTGAGTCCACCGATGAAAAAGCACTACTAAAGTCCGGTTGGAATCGAGAACAAATCTTAAAGCTAATGGGAGATGCACCGATAAAATCCCCAATGCCTACAGTTGCCGCGACAACTCATGTCGCCTCGGCAACTCCTGATGCCCGGGCAACTCGGCCAGCAACCCCAGGACAACTTGAAGCACTCTTACAACTATTGGCGAACCGCCTTAAGCAAATTGAAGACCGCCAACTAATGTTCATGCGGTACATGAAAGACCAATACAATGCCATCACCCAAGTCATCCTGGAAAATTACCCGGACAACCGAGTGTCATTCCCTATCTTTCTTGTAGAAATTCTTGCCACGACAACCATTACAGATGATGCCGCGGTAACCTACACAGCACCTGGCCCAACAGTTGCCACGGCAACCAACACTGAAGATGTCGCGGTAACCGAGGCTGAAGCCGCCTCAGCAACCACTACAAAAGACAAAAGTAAATCACATATGCCTGAACCAACTCGTAATGAATCGTTTTCCAATTTTTCTAATTTAGACGAGTCCTCCATTGCACCAACAAAGACCACATCAGTCGAATCCTCCAAGCCCAAGCAAAAAGCCAATGACATTGAGGAAGAGGGCGATGAGGACGATGAGGACACACCCGTGCGAGGATCGGTTCCACCATCGGCAACAAGGAAGCAACCACCGCATTCAAGCAAAAAGAATCAAGACACCGGCCAAAAGGAAACTAATCATCCACGACGACGAGCTCTCGGAGTAAGTCATCGTTTGTATTTTTTTATTTTCTTTCCTTTGCATGCATTGAGGACAATGCCTCACTCGAATTTGGGGGGGATTGTTACTAGTTAGTTGTCATGTTTAGTTGCATTCATCTTAAGTATTGCATATAGGACACATAAATTGCTTGCCATGCCTTTAGTTGGAATAAGAATTGCCTAGATTTGATGAATATCCGATGATAACATTGCCAATGTAATTAATTGATAGAACTTTTTATTCTAGGATAACCGTGAAAACACTTAGAATCTTACTATGATGCTAAACTTGATGAAACACTATTGTGGCTTGATTGATTTAAGGAATTCTAACGAACTTAGGTTGATAGTTAAAAATTGGGGGATTAAAATAAAAATGGGATGAATGCTAGAGGTGCCCGAAACTGGCTCTAGTATGCGTTAAAAATTGATCGCTAGAGGTGCCCGAAATCGGCTCTAGTCGAATAAAAGAAAAACTTAAGAAAACTAAAAACAAAACACTAGAGGTGCCCGAAACCGGCTCTAGTTAAAACATGTTAAAAGAACCCAATGAAGTAATTTGAAAACCTCTTGTTCACATAGAATTCAAAAAATCAACTTGCACACAACTCCACACACACTCACAAGCATTATAGTTTGATTCCGAGTAACTCCTAAGTTGTCCGAAAAAATAAAAAGTCGATCATACTTTGTGCCACGGTTATGAGGATTGAAATTAAGTTTGAAGCTAAGTTTTTGAAAATTGAAGTCTTGGCGGGTAATTATTAGTTTGCATTGCTTGATGACAAGCAATAGTTCGAGTTTGGGGGCGTGTTAAGTGTCTAAAAGTACTATTTTATTCACCATTTTTACTCATATTATTGCTAGACTTAGGCTCATATTAGTTGAATTATTAGCCATTCATGCATGTTTGCATTGTTTCCTTGGTTGTTAAGCTTGATTTTATATTTTGCTTAATTTTGTGGAAAAAGGGTGATGCCGGTAGTTGTTTTTGTGTGCAAAATTAGTTGCCAGAGCAAGGCTGGAACTATTTGCTAGGGCAATACAATAAGGAGATGCCGACGCAGTTGCTAGGGCAGTGTATGAAGGATACACCAAGCTAGTTGCCAGGGCAATTATCGACAAGAATGGATAAGATGATGTGGCAGCCGAAATTGATGACTGGATATGCCCAACATGGAGAGGTCAAAGAATGATTAAATCCCAAGAAGATATGAGAAGATCTAGAAGGAATTTAAATATAATAAAAAAAGAATTATATTCTTTTTAAGTATTTAATTCCAACTTGACTTCCTCCCCAAAAAAGACTTTGACCTAGCCATCTCATATTTAAAGGAGCCCAAGCCGTCAACTCCATATGTGCAAGAGAAGAGAGAATTCGACAAGAGGCTTCAACATCTTCATCTTTTTCTTTCTTGTTCGATTAGGTTTATGTTAGGAAAACTTTGTTTTATGTTTCTTTGGAACCTAGCCATGAAATAAATCTATTTGGCTAAGGTTATTGTGTTTTTGTGGTTGTGAGAAACGGTTGGATTTTGTTTAGGTAATAGAGTTTGCACCTTCAATTCAAGGTTTACTCATTCTTGGTTTTTATTCTTGTTTGTGAGTGAATTAGGAGAGGATCTCGTAAATCTATCTATTTATCTAATATCGGGAGAGTTAGATTCAAGAAACGAATGAGTATGGTTTTTATTCAATCTATCGATGATGAAGACTAATTCGGCTTAGGAATAAGTTTAGGATTTCAACGGCTAAGAGGAGTGCAAGGTTGGTTGTTGTTCACCCTTGATTCACACAGGGATGTATTGTCAAGGCATGCACAATTAGCTAGAGTTTCAACTTAGGGATAAGAAAAAACCATTGAAGAACGCTCTGCCGAACCTTGAAGTTTACTGTCCAGTCGCCCAGGCAACCGTTATACTAGTTGCCAAGGCAACCCAACTGCGCAAGTTGCCACGACAACTGAGTTGCCGCTGCACTCTTTTACCAAGACGATCCATTCGATTATCACTCCTCAACTCACGATAACCTAGCCTACTTTCTCTCATTTGATTACATCTTCTTTTACTTTATTGCTATCTAGTTTAGTTGTTAATTAGAACTCCTACAATCACCTACTTGTGTTTTTACTTTTTACAGTGCAAGAGATTGAATTCTTGAAGTGGCACCAATCCATGTGGAGACGATATCTTTTATACTATAACTTGCGACGTGTACACTTGTATAATTGCGGAGCACTTATTACGCGCAACAATAACCATTCGACAATTTTGGCGATTCGCACGACGTTAGTCCATTTCCAGCGACGTAGTGGTGGGGAAAATGGTCGTGATGGTCCGGCGACCGATGTGGTGAGCGGCGGCGTGACAATCGGCGGCGGAATCGGCCCAAATCGAGATTTAGCTTTTGGGGAGTTAGGGATTTTGGAATTTGGGGTTTTTTTTGTGAAATCTGTAAAACTTAGTGAATTTCTAAAAATTAAGTAATTTATTTATTTTAATATAATTTTTAAATTTTTAGGAGATGACACGTGTCTTTTAACGGTGAAAATTAACGACGACCTTAAATGACCTAATTTGGTCCGAAAAATAGTTTAAGCACCTAACTAGAAAAAAGGCATAATTTAAACAGCTATTTGACGGTTAAGCCTAAAAAATTAATATTTTTATCAACGTAATAATAATGAAATGATAAAACTACTTGCCCAAACCTAAATCCAAGCTTTTTGACAATATAATAGTATCTTAATAAATATGGCCAATATCTCAATAAACTTAGCACTTTACTCGATTGTGCAACTTACACTGTTGCAAGAACCAGATTAATGGTTCAGTTGAATTCTGGAATTACTTTTATTAAATAAAAACTCATAAATAAATTGAATTGCTATTTTTGGTTTCTTTATC